>JAVSBS010024967.1:16845-42823 GCA_033124195.1 Coracias cyanogaster | reverse complement strand
TATGTGAACAACAACAGCAACAACAACAAAAGAATTTCAGGAAGGTTTATATTGATTTTGTCTATTGTATGGTTGCCTCTGTGAATTAATGGTACTCTTAAAGTTCCTTCCAGGACTGTATGTTTTTCAAAGGTGGAGCTTCTGTTTGAGAGTAATCCTGTTATCGGGGGAAAAAAAATGTATTCTACAAGATAGAGTTTTTTTTCTGTCCCTCTCTTTCCCCAATTCCCCTTCTAATTTAACTTCCCTTTAAAAACTGTCTGTATGGTCTTTTTTTATCTTATGTCTTCCAGAACAGTTTAATTGGGATGATTATCTGAAAGAGACTGAATCAGTAGCTGCCCCTCTACATTGTTTCAGACAGGTATGCCAGATACTATATTGCAAGTGTGTGTGTGTATGTGTATGCATGTTGCAGGGTGATCCTATAGCAAATTCTATGTTTACACTGCTTGCAAACTTTCCATTTGACTTCTTTTGATCTCTAGTTATCAGCAGCTTACAGTTTTGGCAGATGTTAGCTCTTGAAGTTTTTCATTCTTGGTTTCCAGCTCAAGCCAAACTTCAAGGGTTTTATTAAAATCGTAGCTTTGGGCTCTGTTTTCCTTTTACAGAAGTCTAGTTAATAAAAATAGATAGTCTTATCAGAGTTCAAAAATATTTTCTACTTTTTTCCGTAATCTTAGTGATATCATAGTTTGAGTGAGAATCAAAATTTGGCTGATTGTCAGAGGAGCCTTTCCTCTGCCCCATTTCTGAAAGAGTTGTTTCAGTTCTGGCTGTGTCGTAGAGTTTATTCACCGCTTCCTTTCTGGATCTCTTGTATATGTTTAATTTTGTTTCTTTCTAAGAGAAAAGCTTTATACTAAGGAGTAACAGTTAAAGTTTGAAGTTAAAAAATCAACGGGGATATATGGAAATACAAAGGAAATACTGGATTTATAATGAAGGGTGTTTGATCTACTCTTTTATATTACATTGTGCCCTACAAGTTTGCTTCTCCTCTGCCTGATGGTTTGCTATGTATTTGCAGGTGCAGTTTACATCTACCCTCTTGTGTGCGCTAATGACCTCTTTGGGGACCAAACAAAAGCAACATGAAGGGAATAGTCAGAGGAGGAGAGGAACCAATGAGTCAGATTCACTCAGTGAATCTGAAGTAGCTACAGGAATGGAGAAAGGGGAGGGAGACGTGCAGGTGGTATCATTTCCTTGGACTAGATCTTGAATCTCAGCTTGCTCTTTGCAGATGAGGATGAAGGACAGAAAGCCCTCACATGCTGCTTTCAATGAGAGATGGCTAAGAATAGTAGAGTCCATAGGTTTATTTGAGTGGAGCTTCAGAAATAAATTCTACAGTACGTGTTTTTCATAACGGATATCAGCTCAAGGCAGACACCTCAAGCTCTACTTGGGTAAAGGCAGAGGCACGTTTCCCTGGGTCATTCTGATATTAATGACATACTCACAGACCACCGTGACCCAGGAGCTGTAGCTGCTGCAGAACACTGCTCAGAAGCCTTTCCTTGTGCCATTCTTGCATCTTCTTCCTTACTAATACTCAAGAAGTCCAAACTGAACAACCAAGTAACATCTTAAAGATAGTTAAGTGACATGCATTGACTGAGATTATTCCAAGTGACCTGGTTCGCTTAAGAAGTGTGTGGGCTGGAAAGAAGAATTTTAATTTCTGTGCATAGCAAATTTCAAAACAATTTACATATGCATACTTTCAGTTTTTCTAAAAGTTAACCTTTAAGTAGGAAGTGATATGCAATGTTAATTAGTGCAGAGCTAGCTCCTTTCACTGCAAAATATTTGCAGATTTTAGAAACTAAAGTGCTTGAGCTTTGTGTAGGACTAATTTGACTTTTATTGGGTTACATGTGAATCGTATGTGTCGTTATCACTCTGTGTAATGCAAAGAAATACACTGCTGTAGTCAGCCAACGACAAATAGCAGAGAGAAGCATAATTTGACAATTATATCCAGAATTTGTGACCTGTGGGAATTCTATAAAGTTTAAATTTTGTAGTAATTAAAAATGACTCGGGGAGCAATAAATTAAAGCCTCTACCACAAATTAAGATACAGGCACAGACGGCTAATGGAAATTGATTAAAGTATTTATCTTAATTTAGAAGGTATTTTATCTGTTGCTCTAAGTTGTTTTTAATTACTACTTAAAATTTCAATACATTCCACATCCCTTTCTCTCACCCTGAAACTTTTTTTAAGCAGATGAAAATTTTAAATGAAAAAGCTGTTAATGAGCAAGTTCTGCTCTTTTGCTGTAAGGATGGACTGGCGTGGAGGAGTTACCTTTTTAGTAGAATGCCTTGAGTTGTTGGTATTTAAACAAGCTCACCTTTTCCACAAGCAATAAACAAACTCCCCAATTTCTCAATTTCAGTTGCCTTACATGGTTGCAGAAAATAACAGCTTGACAAGCAATATCCTGAAATTGAATTGCCCTTTAAATTTAATATGCTCAGGCTCCCCTTTCAGACAGCCTGCTGTCTAGATGCAGCATTGGCAGATGCTACACTCAGCGTTCACTGCGTATTGCTCGCCTCTCTGGCTTTTGGGCTTGGGCTCCTCCAGTGCGGCTGCTGTTCATCTAGGGTATGTGGTAAATAATCCCCCTGCACACCATAGCTATCAGAGCAAGATGCATTTTAAAAAAACAAACATGGTGGAGAAAAAAATGTCACTAACACTTGTTGCAGTAGCAGATTTCTTCATTTTTTTCCTATGTACCCTGACAGATAAGTGCACCCTTATCTGCTTACTATGCCTGATCTGGCCAGGTGGGCAGGAGAAAGGACAACTGAATCTTGTATGAATGCCCATGGTTTTGTTTTTCTACCTTCATCCTGTATTAGGATTCAGATTGTCTTAGTTTGTGTGGGATAGCTACTGGGTTTAAATGTCATGGGAAGGGCTGCCTACAGTTCTTGATGTCTGTGTTCAAGAGCAGCTTTGCACTGAAAGGCTTGCAGGAAAGGACTTCCAGGGTGATAGGAGAACAGTTGTCCTCTCCTAAGAGAAACCTCAGTGCTTGACTTATTTAACTGTTTGAAAGAGTACTGAGAATACTGAGAAAGGGTTGGGTTGCCCTCTAAATACACTGTAGATTTTGTTGTTTGCAAAGGTACAAAAAGAATTCAGGTTAATTGATAGCGTTGGCAAAAATTTCCCATTAATAAGTTTAGGCTGGAAATGAGGAGACATCTGAAGAGAAAAGTGAGAGGCATTCAATCCCAGTTAGTGTTAATGCAGAGTTTAGATCATCATTAGATGATTTTACTGCCTGCAGTACTACGCTAGACAAGTAATCAGACCACGATCTAGTCGATCTCTGCCAGTAGTGTGTTAATACTTGAGTGAACAATATTCTCCTTTTTTGTTCATCTTCAGCTTGTGACAAAAAGTTCTGCTCAAAGACCAAGTTGCATTCATCATCTTTCTTTTCCCTATGCTAATTAAATTGGCATTTTATTATATGTGCATGAATATATTCAGTTCTCTATGAATAAGCACAAGCTGCAATTTTTGTCTTAGCACTGAAGTTTTATGTGACTTTAGGACTGTCTGTTGTCTTTCTGTAAAATGCAGTTAACACTAACTCCTTTTTCTGTCTCTTGGTATTGTAAGGTTCTTTCTTTTTTTTTCTTTATGCAGAAACTTTCTTGCCTTGAGCTTTTGTAATGCTTAGTGCAGCAGGGTCCAATTTTTCTTCAAATTTCCGAGATAATACTATAATGAGAATAATAATTTCTTTTGAAATGAAAGCTAATAAATCTCATGGGTGAGTTTGGTTTGGGGTTTTTTTGTGGGTTGTTGTAGGGTTTTTTTGGGTGGAATGTCATGTTTCCCAGTGTCCTTGTTTCACATTCACTTCAAGTATTAATCACTACTCCTCCATCTTTACTTTTCTATCTTCATCAGAATTCCCTTGTTACCCTTCTTAGCGTGGTTATCTTTTTAGGAATCAGTCATGTTTATGTAGTAGGAACATCAAGTGTCTGAAAAGGTGGTTGTTGTTAGGTTATCCAGCTGCCTTTTCTGACTTGCTGCTAAACACACAAAAGTTCAAAGGCTTCTTTATATTTACCATTTATATGATATATGGGGATGAATGAAAGGTATATATTGAACTGTCTGGTGAATTTAGCAATGCTAACAACAATAAGAAAAGTCTTTTCCCTTTTATTGTAGTCTAGAATTCCACCTACAAATGATTTCAAAGTTGGTATGAAACTGGAAGCCCGTGATCCTCGCAATGTTACCTCGGTTTGTATAGCCACAGTAATTGGAATCACTGGTGCCAGGCTAAGGTTGCGGCTGGATGGAAGCGACAACAAAAATGATTTTTGGAGGCTTGTGGATTCCTCAGACATACAGCCCATTGGGACCTGTGAAAAGAAAGGGGGCATGCTTCAGCCTCCACTGGGTAAGAAATGAAGCTTCTGAACTAATGTGTCCGTTGCTTTCATGAAGTTGATTTTACCTTCTCATCTTGGTAAATTCAGTGATACTAACATTTCACCAAACCATTATTTAATTGAAAAAGTGACAAGTAAACTAATTCAGGCTAAGTGAACTGCTGCCTTTTTTTAAATTTTTGGCTTCTTCTGACATAAGAATGAGCAGAATAATTAGAGTTCTGTTATTGTTTTAAATGGTCCCTTAATGTTAAATGAGAGTGTCTGACAGCTTTCTTAATGATGAGATACACTGTCATGTGCCCATTCCATAAAGGTCCCCTCATACACGCCCTGTGTTATGAGTGTGTATAGATACAATATTTTCTTGGTGCTGTGCACGCTCCTTTTCATGGATCTTTCCGAGCACTGGGGAAAGCTGACTTGCATTTTTCCCCTTCAGTAAATCAGAACAGGCCACTAGAAGGCGCGCACTGCTAACCCATCTGTGACATGCTCAGCAGGGCTGCCAGAGGTGCAGCAGCTCAGGGCAGCCTGAATATTTTCTTGGGCACTGAGCAAATTGATTGTGGTCTGGGAAAGGCAACATAGGGTGGGTTAAGGGCTGTGTTGCAAGATTCTGCTCAGTGGCAGGAAAAACATCACACCAGAGCTTTAGCAGACTGCACACTTACTGTGTGTGATTCTCATCTCAAATCAGCATGTGTTGGAGGACATCTGGTCAGTTTTTCATGGCTAGTGTGTGAGCACAACTGATGCTTGTGAGCTAGGTGTAACAATCCTGTGCTTGGAAATAGCATGCAGAATTGCTTTTGCCTTCCATGAACAATATGGGTGACAACATCATGTGTCTCCCTGAACTGAGATATTGTGCTTGGGCTTAGTCTTATTGAGGAAGTTTTAAATGGGGAACTGTACAAAGGAATTCCTTGCTATATGATGACTAGTCAGAGGTAACTTTGACTAAATGCTGGGCGTAATAAAGTGTGATATCACCTTTCTTTGCTGTGATTAACCTGTTGTTGCATTAAGGGTGAGAGATGTTTGCCTGCCAAAATAATACACCTGTATATTTGGATCTGCATTCTTACACTATATATGTTATAGATTAAACTTCTAGGTGTGAAAATCTTTAAAGAAATACATTTTCCACATTGGTCTGAAAGTAGTACTATTTTTTAAAAGGAGGAAAATAATGACGAAAATTTATCTTAAAACTTACCACCCTCAAACCCCCCACAACAGCAACACCTCCTTCCCTATTATCTTCTGTAATTTGTAGAAGATGCAAGAAATAACATTCTTAATATAAGATATTGCCTGTAAGCAGATACTGGTTACTGCTGGTTTCCCATCTTATGATTATGAACCTACTTCTGTTTTAGTATCATCAGTACCTCTTACAGATTTCTCATCAGAGGTTTACTGAAGTTAAGTATGCTTTCTCTTAGTAGCCTCTCAAAAAACTCATCATCCCAATTTGTTAACAACTTTCAATTCTTCCATTTGAAAGATGAAGTAAAAAGTACCACTTCACTACAGTATGTAACTTGATTTGCTTGTAGAGAGACAAACGTAACTGTTAAGACATTTCACACAGATTATAAGGGTAGATTTTTGTGCTGTTGTGTTGCTTTAGAAACACAAGAAAAGCAATGCAACCAGGGTGTCAGTCTAGAAAAATATTATTTGGGATGGGTAAATAAAATTCGAGCCCAAGAGGGCTTTTTTTTCCTTCCTTCCTGTGGATATGTAGAGGTTTTGAATGAAAGCACTGGAAATTCTTGACACAAAGAGTCGTGTTTTTTTTTTTTTCTTTTTTTGCTAAGTTGCTCAGTTTAACCTCTATTAAGTTCTTGGTAGAACCTTGTAGAATGAATGCAGTGATACCAGTATGATAGAAGACTGTGATAGAGAAGACTATTCCTTCAGCTGCATGTATGTACAGTGTTAAACATACAGCTTCAGTTCAGAAGCACAGTGCTTTTAAAAAATGTGTTTCTAAACCAGTCTGATGAATAAAACAACTCTGGTTATGTATAATGGGGGCAGTCAGTCCATTAAGAAGAGAAACTTTCCACGGTTGTCAGTAGAAAGGTTGATGCCTTCTCTTTGGATACTGTTTCTTACTCCTATTTGGTCAGACTGCTCATAGTGCAGCACCCAACAAGCAGCTGTTTTCCTGCACCCCGGCTTATAAGTTTACCTGCCCTCCAAACAATTGCTGATTATTCAGGAAAGAATGCGAGTGCCATTATTTTGTCCCTTCTGCCCTAGATTTTTCTAGAGATAGGCTAAATTCCAGCAATCAAACATTCTGGCATACCTAGATAAATTTTTGAAAAAGCCTTTTTGGCAGTTTTACAGCATCCTGTTCCTGGGTAAAGCTGGGAGCTAATTGGGTGTATAATTACCTCCTGTTAGACATTTAAGCAGCTAATTTTTTTTTTTTCCTGAGTAGTAAGGAACCTTCTGGATACTAATGTTCTGCTTCTATCATAATAACTAGGTAAAATAGTCCCTCCTAGCTGATTTTTACATAGTTTTAATTATGCATGTTGCACAAGGGTTTTGACAAAGCAATTAATGTAGCAAAGGGTTCCTGTTCCAGCCTCTGTTTTTCGTAAGTGTGCTTTTTTGTTGTCGAGACCTTAATGTTCTCAACATGAAGGAGACAGTTCTTTAGTTGCCATTCCTCTGTCTTGTGTGTATGTCTTTTCTGGGCTAGCTGGTTAGGAGTATTGTGTTGCAGTAACCACGTGTTTAGGTTGTATAAAGACTCTGGTATCAAACCAGGACTGATAATCAGCTCAGCAGTCCTCAAATTATGGCGCCATTTATCAAATATGAGCTTTGTATTCATTTAGATGTTGCATAGGCAGTTCCAACTTGAAAACTGTTTATTCAACTGAAGATAGCTTAAAGTTTAAAAGTCAAAGAACCATTATAGTACATAATCCAATTTTAGATGACTTGGTGATTTAAGTGCTCAAGAATTGCAGTTATGTTCCTCCACATTTCTAGTTACACTTTTTTAAAAAGAGTTGTTGAGGCTCAGTTATGAGTGAACTCATCAGTTCCTGGCAGATTCTGGTACTATTTACTTTGTGGAAAAATTTCCAATTTGCTCTATTATGTCTGTTTTTCTGTAGAGCTGTGCCAGACATACAGCTGTTAAAGACGCAGAAAAAATGTCCATTATGTCTGTTATCTTACTTGTTACTTTGAAACATCCATTTGGAAAGCACAGAAAGCAAAAGGATTTTTTGTTGTTTTATTTTTTAACTGGAAATTAGTTGATTCTGAGGGGAGATTGTCTGGAATAAGAATGTTTTCAGCAAACCTTTGTTCTGCGTGAATAAGGTAGCTAATCTAAACAAATTTGTTTATTGTTTGGGGTTTTATTCACTTATGAATGAAAAATATTAAAGTAGAAACGTCTTGCAATTTATGTTTTCCAATACGATACATGCATTTATTAAAATAGTTGAATTTTTGGTCTTCCCTCTTAATGTGTTCTTTGGTTTTTAAGGCTATCCATCTATTTTTTCATTTAATTTCATGGGGGAAGGAGAAGAAACTGCTTGTTGTTTTGTTTGGTTTTTTTTCTGTCGTCTGGTGAAAAAACTAGAAGTCTTGAAAATAAAAAGGTACCTCCTCAATACATGAGAGAAGCTGGAGCAGAGGATATTGCTTTAGAAAGTCAACAAAATGAAAAAGTAAGCTAGGCCCTCATGTTGCGGAAGTTCCATTGGACCAGGGACTGTGTGGGCCAACCTTATGATCTCCTGTACTAGAACATGCATGTTGTTAAGTCCTAGGTGTTTATCTGTAGTATCACAAATTATGATGAGTGATTATGCAGGCGAGTCACTCAGAATGGAAATGCATTGCATGGCTCTCCGCTCCTACAGCAACCCTGTTTGTTTCTTCTTGGCAGTCCAAAATAGAGGGAGTGAGGCATTAGTAAAACAGACTTTGTATCCTTCTCTTCCTATTTTATTGTACAAACTGAAAATATGGCTACTTGTTTGTTTGCTACTCAGGGTTCCAAATGAATGCATCTTCTTGGCCAATGTTTCTCTTAAGAACTCTCAATGGAGCTGAAATGGCACCCGCAGCGTTCTTTAAGAAGGTAAGAAAAAAGGGACTGCTAGTAAAGAACTTTCTATCAATCAATCCATGGTTACATTTTTTTAATGAGGATGCCAAGATATTACCCTGTTGTCTGCAGCAGGGGAAAGCAAGACTATTATTTTAAATGATTTTGAAGTGGATTGGCAAGCTACAAAGCTAGACAGGAAGCAGTGTGCTCTTAGTCCATTGAGATGAGCATCTCTTTTCTTGAGTCAAAACTTTAAAGTATGTTGTGTTATTTAGAAAAAATTGTGATAGCTCATTTTCTGTGTCTCGTGGATTTAAGGTACAATGCATATTGCATTTCTTAACAGCACTATATTCATGTGATTGTGATCAGGAGTAACAAAAAATTAATGGTGAATAAGAATCACTGGAATATGGTAGTGCTTGGAAAGGTTTTGTTAAACATAATTGGGCATGTACTCATCATTTAAAATGTGGTGAGAAAGTAGTTGAAAACAGCAAAAAAAGCTGTTTAGTTTTTTAAATGTGACTCTTGAGTAAGTTACTGTGAAACATGAAAAACTGTATAAAAACAACAGTAATAGTAAAATGGTTTGTTGGTTCAATCTTTTGTTGTGGTGGTAGAAAACCTGTTGTCACATTGAGCGACTTCATTTTTGGTACTGAGAGTGACATTGACAAGTATATCAGCAAATCAAACAGTTGGTTTCAGAGCTGCAAGCACATTGTTTGCGTGTTAACTTCATATAATTACATAAATTTTTAATGTAAGGTAATCTAAATTTCCTGAAGGGTGATGAGCCACACTTCCCTGTGTTAGCCTACCAGCACATCCGAGATGGCTTTTGAACAATGAGGTTCCTCAAGCCGAGGTGGTAATTCAGGTTCCATTGGGTCACAACTCCTGCTGTGGGGATACACATTGACTGGTCACATTGACTACATTTTTGTTTTTCTTTTGTCCACTTGGAATTGGTCTGAGGCCAACTGAGGTACCAGACATAAATAATGTCCAATGCTAATGAATTTTTTATGGATTAATTGGGATGTGAAGCTTTTACCAGACAGTTATCAGTCCCCAGAAATACCCATTCCCTGCAAACCTCCTCTTCTTTATTAGCATGTAATAATTTCATTTTAGTGTCTTCTCTGTCTTGCTGCCCAGACATAATGTATTGGGTGCAACCTATTGCTTATGTAAATACTTTCAGCAGGGTCTTTCTGTCATGGAAAATTTTGCTAATTATCCCAGCTGTGTTTGTGGAAACAGAATCTAGGTTTTTATAATGCAGAAAAGTAAGTCTCCTTGAATGTCTACTATAACTTTTTGAGAGTATCGAGTAAAAGTAGTAAGGATGTTGAAGAAAAATAGAGGGTTTTTTTTAAGAGGCCATAGAAATACAAATACTCTACCACTCTTACTTTTGTAGGAACCACCAAAACCTGTGCCAAACTGCTTTAAAGTTGGAATGAAACTTGAAGCTATAGATAGAAAGAACCCATACTTGATTTGTCCGGCAACCATTGGAGATGTTAAAGGAGATGAAGTTTTTGTTACATTTGATGGCTGGAGAGGAGCATTTGACTATTGGTGCAGATGTGATTCTCGAGATATTTTCCCAGTCGGATGGTGTAGCTTGACAGGAGATGCATTACAACCACCAGGGAACAATGGTAAGATGACTAATAATATTGCTTAATTATTTTTCTCCTCAATTACAGCAGAATTTTAAAAACCAGCTGGGTGTATGCAGATAAGAATGAAGATTTGATTTGTGAATAGTGGATGAGGATGAAATGTTGTTACATTTTCTTTATGTAGTTTAAAGCTAATAGGATAGTTTCTGGGAAACAATTTTTGCCTGTTCATAGTAACTCTGGGAAGATGTTTTATTTAATGCTATTAGGAGGGTCTTTGATAATCTTTATTTTTGTGTGTTTGTGAGGAGTCTTTGACTTAAACTAGATTTGCTGTTTGTATTGTAGATAGTTAAATGCTGCTGTTTAATGATACTAATATATTAGCTGCAGCAGCACTTTATATTAAGCTAACTCCTAAGAAAGTAAAGTAGTCTTTGCTTTTGTGATGACTGAAGGTTTAAACTATACATTGTTTCTTCCTTCATACTCACAAAATTGTGTCTTGAAGCTGCCTGTTCCAAATGCTTTAGCTTCCTCATGCATTTAAGGATGTTTGCAGATAGGATTATAGAGTCCCTTAAACCATTAATGGCCACTGTGCTTTATAATGTACAGCTATCTACCTTAGAAAGGAGGGAAATGGAATAAAGAGGGATATCCCTGAATGTAATCCCCCTGGCACTCTGGGGACTTTTTGTCATGTTTCTGTATTATAAGGCTTTTCTGTCAAAATGATTTGTGCTCTTCTATCCTCACTCCCTTCAAATTTGACAGGAGGAGAGGTTTTTAAAGAGGGGAACCATGTTATAAGTAGTTACTTAAATACTGTTGACCAGAATAATTTGTTCTCAGGGTGAACGTTTTCACAGCTGGCATTAGGTAAGGAATGAGTAAACTGGTATCACAGAACTCTCATGGGGAGTACCAAAGAAACAGAAGCAAGAAGGCAAGAAATCAGTCATGTTTCTTGCCCTCTCCATCCTCATTGTTTTTCTCAATCTTTTGCCAGCAAGTCAAGAGCTGTAGGGAAAAATCTAACTGAAATTATTTAAGGTTACCTCTGCATCCTTGCCCTCACTTGCCTGTCTGCAGTTACTGCCAAAGGTCATAGAACTTGTAATCTAGTTTAGGCCACTTTGGTGGACTTCAGCAAAGGAACAATGATGTGTGTAGATGTACTGGCAGATCCATACGATCTGCCAGTACAAACCCGCTGTGAGAAAGCAGGGGGAGGTCAAGTGAGGACAATCTACATTCAATCAGAAGTCAGGTGTCAAGCTGACCTCAGTCTTAATGTGTCTGTGCTCCCAGTCTGTAAAGTGTCTTTCTCAGCTTCTTCAGAAGGTTGATCTTGTCTTGAGAAACCATAAATGAGATGTGTTATTATGGTAAGTTAATTACATCAGTTGTGGTGAAATAAAATGGCTTTATACAAAAGGACCATAATATTTTTAGAAGATACTTTTGTGACAGTTTAGATACTGAGTCCATTTGCATCTTCTGGAAAGAAGTAATATTAAATTGTTTAGTCTACTCCATTTTCACTGCTGGAAAACCATCAATGTTTTGAGATAATACATACAGAATTTTTCTTGCTTGATTAGTGCTTGATAGAGATCAAAGAGTTGTTTAACAATTAGTAAAGTTGATTACATTTTTGAGTTGTTCGGGGAATAAACCAAAATTCTTTAGTATGTTCAAATTTGCTGAAGCCTTGAAATACCTACCCAGGTATTTTTATGGATTCTTTTGCTTTGTTATGAAAAACAATAACACTTCAGGCGCTCATAGAATCATAGAAATGTTTAGGTTGTAAAAGACCTTTAAGATCATCAAGTCCAACTGCTAACCCAGCACTACCAGGTCCCTCAGCACCACACCTACATGTCTTTTGAATACCTCCAGGGATGGCGACTCCACCACTTCCCTGGGCAGCCTGTTCCAGGGCTTGACAGCCCTTTCTTACAACCATTAATAAAACCTGAAGCAAGGCTCTTACAGACTTGTAGTCAAAACAAAAATTGTGTATGCTCCTTTTTTCCCGATTCTGAGCATAAAGAATTTGTTCCTTCAGTTTTGCTTCGTGTGCTTATTTTTTATGTGCTGTTAGTGCATGTTATACGCGCTTGTCAAATTTACATAGCTGGATGAAATATATTTTGCTCTCAGGTTATGTTTTTCACTGTTATTTGATCGCTTTTGAGCCATTAAAGAACTGTAATGATAGTCCTTTATTAAAATGTAAATAATAGCTTCAAGGAGAGTGTAATCAAGTCATTTCAATTCAGAAATGTGATAATGTTGTCAGGATTCTTCATTAAGTCACATTAGCATTGACTACTCTGTTTGAGAAAGAAAGTATGACAGATACTGTATTGTAGGGATTCACTTGAAATATTATAGTATTATTCTGGCCTGGACTTTTTTCCTGCAGTTTAGTTTAGTATTTCAGCCTTGAATTACCACAGTAGAAAGTGAAAATATTTAACTGAGTGTGGATTAGATTTCAGAGTAATATAATGAGAAGTATTCTTGATTTTTGTAACTACCTTTCCTGAAAGCATTTAAATGTATTAAGTCTCTAGTTAAAGGAGTGAAAAAAAACCCTAAGATTTCAGTGAACAAGCAAAATCAATGTCCTGCAATCTAAGTATGAAAGCAATAGAGGATGTTCTAAATATTATCCATACTTAGGACAATTTCCTGCCATGAGACTTACACTTTAGGGCCTGATTTTGCCTTTTGAAAGAGAGATGACATGCAGTTAAGGGAGGCAATATGAAAATTAGGGAAGGTTTTATTACAGCTGTTTACTGCCTTAGCCATTTAGCATACCCGTAGAGAATGTACGACCTCTGTCATGGGAGGTTTTTCAGAACAGTTTAAACAGGCTTCTTAGACATGTGTCTTACTCAGACCAGATTACGTGGTATATTTAGTCTATATAGCCCTATCTTCTGTAAGTCTCATTGGTTTTAGACAGATAAGCTCAGGAACTAAGAGTCAATAGAAGTTAAAATTGGGAAGGCAGGCAAAAAGTTGGTTTGGACCAACTGTTTCTAGCTTTCAGGACATAATCTTCACGTTGATGTTTTTTCTGTGGTCCTTATGAGAAAATGTGACTTAAGTGGACCTGGCTGGTTGTCAGGGTATGTGTACACTGATATGAAATGTAGCATTCAATATTTATACTAGCAGAAGCTGTGCTTAGTTAATATTGTAGTTAGTTTCTTTTAGAAATATCTCAGATAATACTGATTTATGCTATAGATGGTTGGACAACAGTGCTTGATGTTGACTTGGCCTGCTGGCCCAAGGTTAATATTTCAGGGATGCAATAGATTGTTTTCTCTCTGTCTCTTAAGTGCTTTTAGAGATGACTTGTCATTGAGGAACATCGTTGTGAACTGTAGCTGCTGAAAGAAGTTGGTGTGATAATGTCTATGCTGGATCAGTCTGAAGGACCGTCTGCTCTGGCAGGCTTTCTCCAGTAGTGGCTGAAAGCAGGTGTCTGAAAAAAAGTATAAGCACATAGAGAGGTTCGCATAAGTATTCCTAATATCTGGCTGTCTACAACCCAGCGTGTCCCAAGCCCAGAGTAATGCTTTTATGCTGAGTACCTGCTGGAAGAGCTTGATCTGTTCTGTTCAGTTATATTTTGGAGCCATCTGAACACTTAGTCCTACAGCACCCTGTAGTAAGGAGTTCTGTACTTGAGTATATGTTCTGTGGAAAAGGAGATACCCTTTTTCTTGCTGGTAGCTCCATTTATTGTCCATGTGTTCTTGTACTGAAATAGCTTCTTGTACTTCCAGTACTTTTCCAGGAAGAGACAGTAAATAGCCATTCCCCAATTGCCGCCTTGATATCTATAATGATTTTGTAGACTTGTATTCTAGCTCCCCTCAGCTATCTTTACTCCAAACTTGTAAAACTCTGTTCCGTTTTGATTTTCATGTTGAGATCCATTTTTTCCTCGGATCACCTTTGTCCTTCTGTACTTTTTCCATTTCAGCTATGATGGTTTTGAACCACTGGAAGCAGAAGTGCACAAAGCATTTAAGATTTGCTGGCATAGTGGTGGTTTCTGTTTTGTTTTCTGTTCCTTCTGTATTATCCTTTTATAGCTGTTCATGAATTGGTATTTGGGATTTTTGGACAACTACCGAGCAGAGCAATGAACTAATACTGTCATAGAAATATTTACTTTAATTCTAAGGCATCATTGTTGTATACATCAGCTAATAGCCCATCATCAATCACAGAAGCTGGATTATTTTGAAATGCTTGTCATTTAATTTCATCTGTTACTTCCTCTGCTGAGCAACTGCTCAGCTTTAAAAGATCTTTTTATATGTCTTTATGGACTCAGATAATGGTTCAGTAGTTGTTGCCATCTCATGCTTTACTCTTCTCCTAGATCATATATGCATTGAATGGCACAAGTCCAAGCACAGATCTCATTAGGATTTCTCTAGAGTCCTCTCTTGACTGTGGAAACATGTCTGTTTATTCCTGGCCACTGTTTGGTATTTTCCAAAAATTCTTTGGAAGGATCATGAGGATCTTCCCTCGTACCCATTGCCAGCTAAGGATTTTTTAAGAGACTGTAGTGTGACATCTTGTCAAGTGCAGATCCACAGAGCACATCGACTGACTTTCCATTGTCTGCTTGCTTATTGACTCCATAAAGGAAAAAAAACCAAACTTAAGATGTGACTTTTCTCTACAAAAGCTATGATTGATTCTCCCATAACTCATCATATTTGTCTTGCAGTCCACTACATCTGTTCTGTACAAGAGTTTTTAGCAATTTGGCCAGTATGGTGTCCTGTTCATACCTTGCTGGCTAGCGTGTTGGCCATCACATTAACCACTTTTTAAAGTCTCTGAACTTGAGGGAATTTTAAGGATAAACTTGAACAACAGCAGCAGTAGGTTGGACATTTCAAATTTTCATTTCCTCAAAACTCCTAAATGCTGCATGTCCTTCCAACTCTCTACTGCTTGTTTTGTCTCCTTTTCCTGACCTCTGCTACTGGTACTTCATGTCAGGGAGCTTGGTTCAAATCCCTGTGAAGAGGGGTTCTGATATGGGAACTGATGTGATGACCTTCTTTGGAGTGAGTATGAACGTAAAAAAACATTCCATCTTGTTGCTTTAGTATTGTCTTCCATGTTTGCTGATGCTGAAATCTGTTGGGTCCATATAACTTCTGCTTTTGGAAAGTTTTAAAAAGGCTTTTTAAGTTTGATATCTTTTGTATGTTTTTATATTACCTCTTTTTCTAGGCCAAACATTATGCTTTCTATTTAACTGCTATAGACTGTGATTTTTATTTTACTCAATTGGATAATAGAAAGCTGTTACTACACTTAAGAATATTCTTGTATTGAACTGTAGCTGGCTGTATCTGAGGCTTATGATTGAAGTAGATGGCAGATGACTGGGGATTGTCAGAGCCATTTCCATTTTTCTATATAAATTCATTTTACTGTTTAGTCATTACATGTAAATGGCAGTTTCTTAGGCAACCCGCCTTTTTAACAATAATAGAAGTAAAACCTTTTCTTCAAAAGAGAGAAAACAAAAGAACAACTGGGGACAAGCCATGTGGGAAATGAAAAGGAGTTTCACCTGCAAATATTGATTTCAGTATAAAGTAGTATCTATCATTTAGATGTGAACAGCATCTGGAGAGGGATCAGTTTCTATGTATCCCTGATCTCCACAGTCTTATGAAGCCAGACCTTTGATGGATAAAGGTGATGTAAGAAGAAGGAACTGCTCTCTGTGGTGTACAGGCGAGTATTTGGGTGACCAAAGGAAGATTATGATGTAATCTAAATATAAACAGTGATACTTGTAGGTTTTATCCTTCCCTTCCCCTTCCTCATTGTGTGTCCCCTCATTGCTTTTTTCCCAATTCAGTGCATTTATTGTCAGTGAGAGCAATCTTCTTTCATTGTGCTAATCAAAATGTGGTGTTAAAGGTCTCCTTCAAAAGCTGTCTGCAGCAATAAGAGTAGTACAGGCTCAAGCAGAGATTAAAAAGTATTGTATTTGCCTGTTTTATGATTTCTTAGTTGAGGTTTATTTAATTTTCAGACATATTCTTGATGCTTACTTTGTGCAGTTTTTCCAAATTAGCTACTGAAGATGCACTTTTCTGTTACTGATAATGAAATTATGTCAAAATAGGTGTGCTGTATTTTCAGCTGAGTTGTACACAAATGTGCAACACCAATATAAACTTTACTACTCTGTATATTTGCAGATGAAACAAAAGAAGTGTTGAAACTTTAGACACAGCTACAGTTAGATCTGTGAAAAGACTCTGTGTTGTTTAAAGTAGCCAAAAAAACCCCGCAGATAAACGTGGTAATTCTTAAGTTTCATTAAAGCAAAAAACAAATGCTGAAATGGTACAATTTCATACTGTTGGAGGTTTCCTTTTTCTCTCAGCACAGCCAGCTTCTTTTCATGAGCAGGTCACAGTAGTTAAATCAGGCATGTACAGTAAGCAGATTTATGCTGTCTTCAGAATTGTACCTGAAAAACTCCTCAGTGCTTCAGGGTAAAATCTGATTTGCCACATTCTCTTACATGTTAAGCTTTTTTTATTTGGTATTAATATTTCTTGGCATCTTGCAGCAAGGCCTGGATGGTGCTGCTACAGGGCAGTAATCACTTAAGAAAAAATAAAGGTTTTGCCTTTCCCAAAGCTGTGACCTTACTGTAAGTCTGGTTTCCGTCTTACCATGTTTGTTTATAAGGTAGTTGTAATTTTCTTTTAAATTTGAAATACTTCAACACATATATTTTTGACTGTTACACAGAAAATTTTTTTTTTTTTAATTTGCTTTTTTTCAGGTCTTGTGGATACTAATGTCAACAGTGGTTGTGTTGCCCAGCTGGTAGATGGGATTGAGTGGATTTTTTTCCAAGTCTGTGCTTGTACATATAAACTATGTTAAGAGTATCAGTGCTGTCATTCAGATACTGAGACAAAACAGATCGTGACATTGTACTAACCACACTCAGTGTTTCTTTTTTCTTCCCCTGAAACTTGTTTCATTTTATTGTTTCATTTTGGGCCCACCTTTCATCCTGCTGATGCTATTTGAGGAAAAATAATAGCAAAACCTGGGCAGAATCCGTAATGGACTGAAGATTCAGGTTGTTAAGACTTACCCTGTGTGTAGAGCTAGGCTTTGCCAGACTTTTTGACAGATTAATCAGCAGCACACCTGAACTGTCTTCAGGTGACTCAAATTTGTGCTGCTGTGATAGTTTATTAGGTATTTACTTGCTGTCTTCCTCCTCAGCTTATCAACACAACACAGTTCATTTTTTATTTGCTAGCGCGGCTGCAATGGCAATGCGTTATTGAAGGGTGAGACTAGAGGCTGGATTTTCACAGATCTTAGTTTCTGGAGATTAACTGCAGAGATCTATCCAGGAGTTTTTCTTTTGTTTTGCTTCTGTCCCACACGCCTGCACACCCCCTGCCCCAGCTGGGCTATTAAAAGTTGGTTTTCCGAAAGCGAGGTGTGTCAGTTTGGACAGCAGTGGGTTTTGATGGAGCTTAATGAGTATTTTCACAGATCTGTTCCGTAGGTGCTGGCTTGCCTAGCTCTTGAAAATGTTGGAGATTGGCAGTGGGTGTGAGGGACCCAAGGAGCTACAATGCTGCCTGGGGAAGTCACTAGGAAATACATGCTTCCCTTTCCTCCATTTTTTGTCTTGCGTTGCTTGGAACCTTCTATTTCACCTTTCAGGGCTGTAAAAGAAAGGATTTTTCGCAGAAGATACCAAGAGACTTTTTTTTTTTTTTCTTTTGTCACACTGGTAGCAGGAACTAAAATCTAGAAAGAAGAAAATTGCAGGCCATAATGTCCACATCTTGCCAAGGTGAATGTTGAAGTTTCCAAGGATAGTGTTGCTTTTTAGATAGCAAAATTATGACTTCTAACCGATTTTGTATCATAGCAATGTATCAATTAGGATCTTGCAGCTACCTATTAACCAGAAGTAATCCAAACACAGATAAAAAGAGGTGGCATGTGTTACAGAAACTTACACTTTTGTATGGCTCTCTTGTTCAATTGAGACATAAGGACATAAATTTTTATAATCCTTGGCAGTAAGCTGTTTTGAAAAATTGCTAATCTTTTCCACCTCCTTTGCCAGTTGTCAAAACTATCATGATAATAACTTACTGTATTAAAGAAGGTTAATTTTATAGTTGAAAGCCTGGGCTAGAACTCAGGAGGTATGTTTCCATTACTTGTGCTGTGGAATGCTCACGTGGATTTAGGGTAAGTTGCTAAATTTCTTTGCCTCATTTTTTTTATCTGTAGATGAGAGAAGAGCCAGGTTTTCATATTCTCAGAACATTCAGTTTGTGTCTCAGTGGGAACATAGAAACAAGACCGCAATACAAATAGAATCACCTCTCTCTTGAAAGAAATGCTGGTTTAAACACTGAATTACTGTTTTTACTGTCCTAATTGGCAAGGTATTCACAATGCTGTGTTCACAGAATGTACGGCAAAATGGGCCCCTACCTTGCTGCATGTAATTTCACTTCAGCTTTTTGAATCTTGGCTTGTAATTGCTGCTCTGTGACACTAACTGAACAGTATATTTCTAGTGTTTAAATATTACAAATCTGAAACTTTTTTTTCCCCTTGCTTTCGATATAAACATGAAGTAAAACTGTCACTGTGGATTATTTGAGGGAATTTTACTAATGAGAATTGCATGAGAGTTCAGGCTTCTGAGCTGTCATCTGTCCCATCCATTTCCCAAGTGCTGCAGTTTTCAGTGGCTTCACGTTTCACAGTTGCCTTAAATATCTGACTTATTCTGGCAAGAGGTGTTGGGGATAACATTCTGGGGTCAAATTTTGCAGTCCTGCATGTGTCCAGACAGTTTTTTTGCTTCTACAAGCAGAATTTGGCCCTCATCTGAAGTCTAATCTTTCATGTCCTTCTCATGCAAATGAGCTCGGTTGACTCCAGTGGATCTGCTTTTGCAAAGGAGGACTGAGTTGTGGCCGTGCATCTTCGGGCTGTGAGTTCCAAGACTCTTGAATTTGGGGGTTCTCTTACGTACGTTGGATACAAAGTTTATAGATGTTGGGATTCTCACAGAGGGGTTTGGGGGGAAAAATAGAGAATGTTTTGAATGAGCAGTAATTGAAAGTGTGAAAGCTCTTTGTGTGTTGCATAAAGGTAGTCACCTATAGCCCTCGCTAACATGACAGTATAACTAGAGCTCTGGGAACTTTGAAAACGCCGTTTAGTTGCTAACATTGCTATGGTAAAGTATGTTTGTGTAGTATGATCTCTGCTCCGCAGTTATTGAGGATGCTGGTACAGTTTTTTGGGTGTAAATAAGAGACTTGGGAAACAATGCCATGCAATGCATCCCACTCCTGAAACTGGAGCAGCGGATATTTGTGTAGAAGAAAAACGGGCACAAATGCTTGATTTTGTTTGTGCAAATGAGAAAGCCTTTGTGATGCAAAGCAGCATCCTGAAAAGGCAAATGTGCTTTTTTGGTTGTAAATATCCCAGCTAAATACTGCAGTAATTGCAAGCAGAGCTTGGCATTTTTCCTCTCTATTCTCTTCATCGTTATATTTTAACAAGTTCTCATGAGACTATTAAAACGTCTTAGTTTTTGGAACATGTGGCCTAGTGGGGATAACTCTGTCTACAGAGGCAGAGGGTTGGCAGCTCGATTTTGCATGTCTTTTCATTTCCCTCCAGATCCTGTGACCCAGGGTAACCTTTGGTCTCCCTCTGAAGGCCGGGGTGAAGGAAGTATGAGCAGGTGACTGATGATCACTGTCAATACAGCCTGCAGACAATATGGGAATTACTTTAGCAGTCTCCCACTCCCTTGTGCTCCCCCCATCCTCTCTTAAATCAACAAATGCAAATAGCAGCCTCCTCATTTGCTGCTATCTCCGGGAGGCTGCCCAGGCAGCATGGGCTTTGTTGCAGTCCTGCCTAGTGAAAACAGCAGCTTCAGCCCTAGGTGGAAGGAAAAATACCAAATGGGACCTGACCCCCCCCTTAATGGTTAATGCTGCTAATATTTGGTCCTCTGGCGTGTACAGGTAGGAAGATGCTGAGATAAGGGTACTTGATGTGTGTGGTTCAAGTGGGCAGCCTGAAGTGGTTGGAGCTGTTTGCGTTGTTACTCTTTGTCTGGTAAATGTCCTTCTGGAAGGGAGTAGGGATTGCCCAGTGTCCTGAAACTCATACCTATGCTCCTAGAGCCTGCTGACATTGCAATTAGTTGTGTATTTAACCTTAGCGCTGTCTTTACAGCATGAGAACAGAAATGCATTTGCTAGATTTCAGCATAAGCAGAGGCACCGAGAACTTGTGAAACAACATTTCTTTATGAGGTCATGATTGTTTCGTTAAATGCATAGTTGTGTGGCATAAATAAATAAAAATAGCTGCATTTTACATTGGTGTAAGCATATTACAGGATGCAATATGTAGTGGTGTTGCACAGCATACAGTTGATACTGTTTTGCTTTCCAGATGTACAGCTTAAGTTGTCATTAAGCAATGCAGAGATAGAAGAGTAATGCTATGCCAGCATTTGGTTAAAATTATGTTCATCTTATTTTAAGCTGTCATTGCATATGAAAATAAGCTTTGGCATGCATAAATAAAAGGAAAGTGATCACTTTGCACATCCAGAGGTTGGTCCTTCTCAAATACCTAGGGATATCCTGTCTGCATTTGATGTATTAGAACTGCAACCAGCCATAATGAGAAGATTTCTTCTGAAATGCCATTTAGGAATATTAGATTAGTAACCACATCAGACAAATAGCAATGTATGTAAATGCTCCTACAGCTTTAAAAATGTGTGTCAGTAGTACTTGCATTTTATCAGAAGTCTGTTGACAATGTGTATTTCATCTTACTGGGACATCCTCTATTGCAAATGCTTAATAACATTTAAGTCCTGAGTAAAAATTCAGAGTTAAAGTAACAGTTGTAAAGGTAGGTGCTGGGCTGTTAAGGTGAATGTCATTCATAGCTAGACATTAAAACTGTTAATCTTACGATATGTTCTTTCCTCAAGATCTCATTTGAAATGTACCTTTGAGTTTTATTTCCTGTTTTATTTGCTTACCCAAAAACCTCAACATTCCAGTATTTTAAGAGAAGAACTACTCTAATTCACAAAAATCCAGGAAATTAACTACTGACAGCCCTCTATGCTCCACTTGGAGTCAGCAGTAGTGCTTTGGATCAGATCAGGCATTGGTGACTGTCGCAGTCAAAGCCCACTTGAACCCGAACTTGCAGTATTTTTGAGTTGTCACATTAAGTTCACAGTATTCAAAGTTAAGGTGAATCACAGGAGTTTAGTCATCAACAAGATGGAAAGGGCTGTGGTAGGGACAATGTGATACTAGAAAGCCATGTAATTTTATTGTAAAGGCTCCTAATGATTTCAGATATGTTGCGGGTTCCTTTCCTTGCAAGAAGGATGGTTCAATGTCACACAATCTCCCGTTTTCATCTTCTGCTTTCCTCTTTTGCAATTTATGCATCTGACTGCCTGCCAGCAATTAGGCTAACAAATGAGAATTTTTGTTGGACTTTTGGACTTAGTAATTGCTTTTTGCTAGCCACAAATGCTGCTGTAGTGTGATGCAGTGCATCTTTTCATTGAGGTTATGTCCTTATCCATAGGTTTGGTATGGCATCCTTCTAGTGTTTTGGTCTGTCCATTGCAAAGGGAATCGTTAAAATAAAATCATCATTATTGCTTCAGAGAAGAGCGAATTAGATGGAAAAGATTGCTAACGAGGAAGTTCTGATCAATGAAATCTAATTACATCTTGCAGCTTCACACCAGATTTCAATACAGTCACATCACATTGAATCAATTTTGTGTTGGGATGGGAGGTTCAACAGGGAACCACATCAGCGTTAAAAATGATATTTTGTGTTTCATGTTTGAAAGTCCTTCTTCTAAATAAAATTTTACATTTGGATGGCTACGGGTAGAAGAATCTGGGTATAGTTATGTGAACTTAAGTTTCTAAACTGGCATCTCAGACAAACATTCATTAATTATACTTTACCTATCATCAGTTTTTCTTTTCTTTGGTGGGATGATTTTCTTTGCTACTCAGAATTGGTTTGTAGTTCCCTGGAAGTAGTTGGCATGTCTTGAAGTCGTGGAAACTAATCTTAGAGGACAGTGGGTGTATTATGGGCTGTATCATTTGTGAAGTTTTTTTGAAGGCCCTCTTGATGAATGGCACTTTACAAATATCTTACAGTAATTCAATTATGGGAAGTGTTTATAAGGTGAGTGGATTAATTATTTTTTTTTATTTTTATTTGAATGTTTTTCTGTTAGGAAAGTCCCTCTAAAAGAATGGGTATAAAGAGTTATCTCTTTGGCTTTAATGAAGTTTTGTAGTTTCATGCCAACCACTTAAGTTCAAGATATCCAAGTATATTTATTTTACAATGTAAATTGTGCACTACATTTTTTTTTTAAGCCTTTGTTAGAAAAGTTGCTTTCCATCGTTCATTTTGAGGTTTTTTTCCCCCTTCCCTTTTGTTTTTGTTTTTCCTCAGTTTCCATTACAAAGAGCAGTGCAAAAATCCAATCTTCCCCTTCCAAAGTGACCCGGCGTTCAATGCAGTCTCCACAGAAATCTGCTCCAGTACCAGCGCAGCAGAGCAGGAAACCAGGTCGGGGCAAACCCCCTGGACAGTCTGCAGTTCCCAAGAAGGGCAGGTCTCCTAAAAATATTCCCCTGACAAAAAGCACCTCTCATACTGAAAATCTTAAAACAAGGAAAAAAAGTTTAAAACCTGGAAAAAAGGTTAGTCCTCATCTACTACTTTACTTTATATTGCAAAACTTTGTAGTGAGATTTTATTATTATTATTATTTAATTTTCTGTCTTCTCTTCAGCCTTCAGGGCTTTACTGTTTTCAGCAATTGATTACTAGGAGTAGTCTAGAATAGCTATTCTGGAATATTTCAGTATAAACCTCTGTGGATTATTTTATTCCAGAACAAGATTACTAATTTATTTATGGGTGAGTTGTTGGTGTTGAAAAATAATATTCTGGAATAGCAATTTCCAGTAAAATTACAAGAGTGAAGGAAGCCTTTAGGCTTTTTAGTCTGGGTTGTTTTTGTTACTGAACCATATATATAGTTTGCATAATTTTTTATTATTTTTTGTGTTTTGTATTTAGAATGATTAGGAAGAGTGGGGTATTTTTTGCAGAATTTAGGCATCCTAAGTGTACACCTGGATTTGCGAAATGAATTCTTAGATACTCCCTAATCCTGGAGATACTGGCATGAAACAGGAAGCTTCTTTCCAGGCAATACTTTTCTCCGGGTGTGGGCCTAATTCTGCCCTGGTCTGAAAGACAGAATGCCTTTCTGCTTTTCTCCCTGCCAAGACTGAGTCAGACCTGGAGTGCTGGCAGCTGCCCCAACCTTCAACTCCTCTGGAGCTGGTTGATCAGATACGAATCGGCACTGCAGTAACCCTCCATCCCCACTCCCAATGCTGGGAGTGACACCACCGCTGGTGGGTCAACAATCCCAGAGTGAGCTAGCTCAGGGAGCTCAACTGGTAGACAACTAACCCAGCATCCATCCCTCTTACTTCCTTTTTTGAGTGCTCCACAGCACAGATGCTACAGCTGCTGCAAGGAAGGTAGAATCATAGAATCATTTAGGTTGGAAAAGACCTCTAGGATCATCAAGTCCAATCTTCGATAGGTAGGATCACAGCAGGGCAGATTTAGGGCAATTTGAATTGCCATGGAAGTACAATCTGGTTTTGGAGGCTTGTTCACCTACTGCAGGCTGTCAAAGAGGAGTAGCAATCCTACAGTGTCTTTTCTCAGACAATTTGTGTCTGTCACTGTGCTCCTTCCTCCTTTCATTAACACCAATAGGGGAGTGGTGGGCATTGTTTTTTCCCATTTCCCCCCCCCTCCCCCAAGTTTCAAAAAGTTGAAGTTTTAGGGTTTTTCTCCTCTAGTTTGGATCACTGTGGGCTATGGGATCTACTCCTAGTGATATGTGGGAAGGGGTGAAGTAATGGCACACAGGTGGGACTTCTTCCTGATGAGTGTGAAGTACTAGTGAAGTAACATTAGTAGAGCATACCCATAAGGCTCTAGCACAAAACTAGAAACAGGCACTTTGTTGAAATGATGACCACAAGATAAGTTATTCTGGGGACCAGAAGTTGAAAGCTGAGCGCTGTCTGCTCTGCTGCCTGCCCATACCAGTTGGGCATCCAAACTGTTAGGCTACCAATGCAAGTGGCTTACAACTTTATCTCTTGCTTGGTGTATAAAAATGCACAGACACACAGATAAGAGGAGAAAGGTGCTCCCATCCAGACTCAGCTGATGGATGGGGTGTTCTCCGTAAGTTTGGGGAGCTTTAAAGGAGAGCATTGAACAGAGGACATGCATATCTTAGGGATGTACTTGGGTATGGCAGGATGCGCACTCTCATCACAGCGAGACCTCTCTCAATGATTTTTCAAAGCTCTGGGGAATCTGGAGAGGTACCAGTTTACTGGAAGTTGGCAAATGTTCCAGTCTTCAAGAAGGGCAGCAGGGATGACCCCAGTAGCTACAGGCCTGTTAGTCTCACCTCAGTGCCTGGTAGGATTATGGAGAAGATTATACTGGGAGCTATTGAAAAACACCTAAAAGACAACACAGTCATTGGTCCCAGCCAACATGAGTTCATTAGGGGAAGGTCCTGCTTAACAAATTTGATTTCTCTATGACAAGGTCATCCACCTAGTTGACCAAGGGAAGCCAGCTGATGTAATCTTTCTGGATTTCAATAAGGCCTTTGATACTGTCTCTCACAGTATCCTCCTAAACAAAATGTCCAGCATCCAGATGGATAAGCACATAATACAATAGGTGAGCAATTGGCTGATGGGTTGAGCTCAGAGGGTTGTAGTAGATGGGGTTACATTGGTCTGGCGACCAGTCACTAGCGGGGTTCTGCAGGGATGCATCTTCGGGTCTGTACTTTTTAATTTATTCATAAATGGCTTAGATGCAGGACTTGAAGGCTTACTAACTAAGTTTGCGGATGACACCAAATTCGGGGGAGCAGTTGACACTCTCGAGGGCAGAGAGGCTCTGCAGAGGGCTCTGGACAAGTTGGAGAGCTGGGCAATCACCAATCGCATGAAGTTTACCGAGGGCAAGTGCTGGATTTTGCACATGAGACATGGTAACCCTGGATATACGTACACTCTGGGAGCGAGAAGCTGGAGAGCAGCCCTGCGGAGAGCAATGTGGGGGTTCTGGTCGATGGCAAGTTGAACGTGAGCCAACAGTGTGCCCTGGCAGCCAGGAAGGCCAACTGAGTCCTGGGGTGCATCAAGCACGGCATTGCCAGCCGGTCGAGGGATGTGATTGTCCCACTTTACTCCTCACTGGTGCGGCCCCATCTTGAGTACTGTGTGCAGTTTTGGGTGCCGCAGTACAAACAGGGTATAAAGCTACTGGAACATGTCCAGAGGAGGGCCACAAAGTTGGTGAAAGGTTTAGAGGGGATGCTGTATGAGGAGTGGCTAAAGTCACTTGGTCTGTTCAGCCTGGAGAAGAGGAGATTGAGGGGAGACCTCATAGCAGCTTACTGCTACCTCACTGGGGAAGGGGGAGGAGCAGGTGCTGATCTCTTCTCTCTGGTGACCAATGGTAGGACCTGAGG
>JAVSBS010024967.1:3200-16745 GCA_033124195.1 Coracias cyanogaster | reverse complement strand
TACTGCTACCTCACTGGGGAAGGGGGAGGAGCAGGTGCTGATCTCTTCTCTCTGGTGACCAATGGTAGGACCTGAGGGAATGGGAGGAAGGTGTGCCAGGGGAGGTTTAGGTTGGACATTAGGAAGAGGCTCTTCACCCAGAGGGTGGTGGAGCACTGGAGTAGGCTCCCCAGGGAAGCAGTAATGGCACCAAACCTGACAGTATTCAATAAATATTTGGACAATGCCCTGAGACACATCGTGTAAGGGTTGACAAGCACCAGGCTGTCCAGGGAGGTGGTTGAATCACTATCCCTGGTGATGTTTATAAGACATGAAGATGTGGGACCAGGGGACATGGTTCAGTGGTGGACGCAGTGGAGTTAGGTTAGTGGTTAGGCTCGATGATCGTAAAGGTTTTTTCCAACCAAGTGATTCTGTGTAAGAGTTTTGTCCAAAGAAATTGAGAGGCTTTGCATATCCTTTGAAATAGTTGGAGACATCTCACCCTTCTGGGCTCTAAAAGCTGGGTGTCTGAAGGTGTCTACTTGGAGCACTGTGTTTGGCATCTGGTCTGTGTGAGGTACCTGTGGGGATTGGCTTGGGGAATGAGGGTTACTGCTCACCCTCCCTGTCTTGAGGCAGTGAATCCAAGGTACCTCTACACACTCCCAATTTTCTCTGTGGGACCAGGCAACTAAGAGTTAGTTTTTGCAGAATCTAAGTTCGATATATCTAACTCAGCACTTTTACTACATGAACTTTTGTATTAAAAACTTCTAAAAAATTAGTTCCTTTGAGAATCCCCAGAAGGTTGTTATTGCTGTGGTACGAGGTTAAATGGCCAAAATGTCATATGTATGTGCAAGCTGCTCTTTGGACTGTTAACACCTGTTAGCATAAGGGTGAAGAGAGGAACTGGGTTTGTAGGAGACCTGCACAGACAGGGTGTAAGTGACATGGAGTGAGTGCCATACAGCTGGTACACCTCACAATATACATGCAGATACAGTGCAAGTGGTATGTGCCTAGAGATTTGAAAGTGGGTTGTTGTTTTTGTTTTTTTTTTTTCCAAAAAGACCGGTCTAGGTTTCAGGCTGAGTAATTGTGCTTCAAGTGTGAGCTGGCCATGTGACAGTTCAACACCTGTGTATTTAGGGGCATTGGCCTATTCTGTAGAGTTGTTTGACTTTTTTTGCCTTTTAAGCTTGTTACACTGCAGTCCTTGTCATTGTGCAGGTATTAACTTTTATTACACAGCTAGGAATGTTGAGCTGTTGTGTCATTTTTCTGCTTTAAGTTTTCTAAGCTTCTCTGTAAGTACGAGGTGCATGTCGAGTTTTGTTTCCTGTTTATCTCCCCAGTTTGTACTGTATGTTTTTACTGTGTCATGATGAAGAAGAAATCTCTTTAGATCGCTTTCATTCTTTTTAAAAGTACGCTTTGCCTAACTATGCAAAGAGTTCCTTCTAGAATTTATCGAGGAAGTTCCTTGGTCTGAATGTGGATCACAGCCTTAAATTTGACCCCACAAGCAGGGCATTTTTGTCAGGGTGAAGCTGGTGAAGTCGTCCGTGCGGTGCCAGCCTGAGCGGTGCTCTCAGCAGGCAGACGGAGCTGGCGTGCCCCCTCAGCTGGCAGGGGTCAGCCGGCGACACCCTGACCCAGCAAATCTGCTGAGCCCTGCTGGGAACATGGCCTGCCTTCTGAAACAGCATGGCTTTGGGGTTGCTGTTTGCTGCTCATCAGCTTCGGGTTGCAAAATGAGAACCTCAGCTGAGCAAGCATCGTGTGCATATCTCCAAAATGCGTGCTCTTTCCTTCTTCTGAAGGAGAAGGCAGGAAATGGCCAGCTAGCCTCACTATGTGTTAGCAAGGAGGGCAAATGGTTCCTCTGTCTTACAGTTTTGTGTTTGTATTTTGTTTTCACATCTACATTTCTCTCATTTCCTCATCTTTCTTCTTTCTCAACTTGACCACCTGTATTTGCAGCATGGCAACAGAAAAGTGCCCTCTTCCCTGCCCCGCCCCCCGCCCAAGAGTCCCTGTTCCAGAGGGACGTTCCAGAATCTCAGGCATCCGATCAAAAGCTGAAACTTCCTAAGTGCATTTTTATTCTCTGTATTAAGGATGGAGAGAGACCTTTCTGTCTCCCCGTGTTAAGATACATAGGCAATTCCTGCTTGCTTCAGTGACATGAGCCACCTCGTCTCATTCACAATGCAATGCCGAGCCTTGGCAGTCTATTCCTTATGTTCATGGCAATTCTACCCAGTGCCATATTGTCAAGTAGTTTCTCCAGCCAAACCTATCTTCTCTGAACTGTAAGGGGCATAGAAATATTCTTTAGAGTGGCCCGGATTTCATAAGAAAGAAAATTTATTCGTTACAGGTGTGAAGAAGTTACTCACTGCTACTTTTAGGAAGGTGTAAGTTCTGATTGCTTTCTACATGTTTTTTTCATACATTATTTGGAAAATATGCTGCTTCTAAAAATGTAAAGAAAGAATATTGCTAGAAGGAAGAGGGCTTAGCCTCCTTAGCGACTTGACTGAATTTTCACTTCACTCTAAATCAATTGTGGCACTAAATCCTTACCACATGAGTAGCCAAGTCTCTGCTGCCTTCAGCAGTGTCAAGACCTTGGGTAATCTCTTATATTCCTAATTTTTTGGTAGATAAAGAGAATGAGAATGTAGTCTGTTCCCATGCAGGAATAAGAGGTGAAGGAAGACATTATGAACTTTTCTCCAGTTCATTATTTCTTTTTTTTCCTTGTGTTTTCACAGCATGTCAAAGCACCTTAGAAGTGTCTTCCTTGTGCATGTCTCTTTTCAAAACCTCAGTTAAAACCAAATTACAACAAAATTCTCCTTTCCTCAGGTGGAAGGTAATGCACACTGACCGATGTCTAAATCATTGTGCTGCAAACTCTGGTTCTCTGTCATACGATAAGCTGCAAATAAGTTTGGCTTGGGAAAGGAGAAGGTTTTGGCAACCCATGTGACTGGATTGTAACTAGTGGTTTATTTGATATCTTGCATAAAGCACTAATTCTTGAAAGTGATTACTTGAGAATTTCAGCTCCTTTGAATGAAGCTGAGGGAGAATCTAGGTGCACTGTAAAGCTGACACCTAAATGCAACTTAAGTTTTAAATGGAAATATGTACACAGCCCAACTAACTGATTTGAGTTGTGATAAACCTAGATGATTGGAAAGGTATGGACAGGAAAATAATCCAAAACATCTCTTCTGTGCTTCCTAAGATTTTGAAGGGTTACGCATTAGTATATAAAGCTTATTCTTTTCCCACTTTTTAGACAGAGGTAGGTTCCTTTTAATTTGTCTTCCAATTCCTTACTTCAGTAGCTGTAAATGCGAACTGAGAGTTTCTGGTCTTCCTTTCCTGGACTTTATCTTCTCGGCTATGTGTAGTACTTTCTTAATAAGGAACTACACACACTCATTAAGATGGTAAGTGATAGGAGAAGGGTTTTGCAGACTCCTTAAAAAACATTAAACATTTTGACTTTGAGTTTTTTCTCTAAACAGAAAAAAATCTTGCTGGAACAACTGACTCCTGCATCTCCTTCTCGTCATTCTTCTCCTGAGGGGGACAATGGCACTACGCAGATACTTAAAGATGGCATTAGTTTGTCTGGTGCAACTGCAGCAGTTATATCAACAGGTAAAAGACAAAGAAAAAAAAAAAAAGACATTTTTCAGTGTGAAATTTCGAGCAAAGTAGTAGTGTCATTTTATGGAAAATGTACTGCAAATTTATTATTGTAAATTGTTATCCAACTGCCTTATTTTTTAAAGGTATTTCTAGGTGCCTGTGTTCATTTGCAGAACTAGTATTTTGATGCCTGCATTGTAGCAAGAAGTGCTGGAGCACAGGGGCTGCTGGACCTGGCAGTTTGTTCCTGTCTAAAGAAGGAAACTGTGCAGTTCTTTCATGTCCGTCCCACTCCTTGATGTATGAAATGGGAATAGATGTAGCTAAAAACCCATATGACATTCTGATATCGTGCAGGCTGTACTGTAATAGAACAAAATGGAGATTTAATCTCTGTATAGCCTTACGTTAAGAGAAACAACTCAGACTGCGCAAACCAAGTAAAGGCAATCGGAGGAAGTATATTCCTCCTTCCTCTGATGTTTGCTTGTTTTTGAAATATAATGAAATGTGTCTTGGAAAGGATTGGCAAAAGAGAAGTAAACTAGTTAATGAATTAACACATTGAGGAACTTGTAACCCTGTAGTGAAACAGTTTGTATGTTGTCAACTGAAAACTCAGAACTTTCTAAAAACTCCATAAATTATCATAATTTTGTTTGCGTCGCCTTTTTACATTTAAAAACGGTTTTTACAGCAGAAGTTCTCAAGCTCTTCTCACTCTGAGGTTCAGTCATGGGTGAGGGGAAAAATATGTGTGTGTTTCCTAGGACAAGAAACATTTCAGGAGGCCATTGTTGAGCCCAGACAGATCATGCCATGAAAACTATTTTTGCTGATTAGTATCTTTCATTATTTGTACAGATAGATTTCCTCCAATATGCAGACATCAGACAGTCGCGCAGATATGCATGAAGACATAAGATCATTAAAACGCACAGAACTATTTAATTTTTAAAAATCTAGGGTTTTAACTTCTGAACGACAATTCGGAAAATATGACAGTCTTTTTGTATAATAGAATGCTTAGATTGTCTGCTTAATCATCAGAGAGGCACATTTTTTCATTAAACTGTAATAATGTCTTGGATTCATTCCTGGCCATATGACAGCCAAGGCCAAAAAAAAAAAAAAATTTCTGTTACAGCTTTTCCCATGTTTTTCTGGCTTGCTGTTCCTCTTGAAAGACAGTTTTGCATAGTCTCTATAAAAAGTAATTTCAAAAGTCCTATTTGATTGTTTTGTGCTAAGCTTTAAACCACCTTACAGTGTTTCTAAAGTATGTTTATTTTATTTAGCAAAGAAGCCCAAGCTGCAGCATGAAAATTGTACATGAGTGGTTTGGGCTTCTGAAGGTACAGACCTTCAGTAGCCATTGTACATGCACACAGAACCATTATACATGCACACATTAATGCTGTATGGGTGCTTCAGAATGAGCATCAGTGGTAGGTGTATACCATAGGGTTGTCTTTGTTGCAACTTCTCAAATGTGAGAAAAATAAGGGCAGTAGCTTGGTTAAGGCCAGCTTTTTAGAATCACATCTTGGTGGTTTAGAGTACCTACTTTATTGGAACTGGTGTATGAACAGAGATTAGCCAAAATAAATATAAACACAGATTATGCCAGTTTTTTCATGTTAGTGGGGTAGAGAAGGGTTTTAGAGACCAGAAAGAAGTGAGTTTAGGGCACAAGCAAGAGAACCTTGATTGAAGACAGAGAGAATACTTTTTGTATCGTCTGAAGGTATGTATGCATGTTCAGCTTCTTGAGTTGACCTGTACATCTTTTCCTCAAGATTAAAAAGATCGTTTGCAGCTCTAACTTGGAAGCATGTCTTAGTTCCTCAGCAGTAAATAGGCTTGTTCTTTTTCAGTGTGTGTTTACGTCAACAAGCATGGAAATTCTGGGCCTCACCTGGATAAGAAGAAGGTTCAACAGCTTCCAGATCACTTTGGACCCGGTCCTGTCAATGTGGTACTTCAGCAGGCTGTACAAGCTTGCGTGGATTGTGCCTATCAATCCAAAACAGTCTTTGGATTTCTGAAATCTGGCCATCATGGAGGGGAAATGATAACTGGTATGTGAATATGCTTTGCTGCTTCTGTTTTTTCACTTGGTTACAGACTTGAGGTAGAGCAGAAGAACTGAAGTAGCTGCAGTGAGTTTATATCACTTCTGTAACTATTTAAGCACTGTCAAGAATATGTATTTGTGAACTGCTTTACTAAAGAGAGTATTGGTGGTGTGTGATTTTTCTTGCTCTGAGTCCAAGATGATTTGAACAATTCTTTAAATTAGAATTTATCAATAGCAGTGTTAAATTACATATACACAGTACAGTTAGATTCTTATACTAAACAGATAGAGCTCGTGCACCTTGTTTAGCAGCAGTAGCCAAACATTTATCAAGTAAACTGAGTACATGTGAAATGTCAGCTTTATGAATTCAAGTTATTCTCATAATCTTATCCATTCATAGTGTTTGTGTTCTTTATGCCTTAACAACATGAGTGAAAAGTTTCAAACTAATCTGTTTAGCTTCCAGACAAGTGATTCCACATGTTAAAGTTGCTACTTCTTCCCTTCCCCCATTCCCCAGAACTGTAGCAGTGTCTTAGGTCAGTGTTCACCCACCTATGTTCCCTATTATGGAATAGGTTTATTTCTGCTACATATTAATGGCAGGTCTACAGATAAATTATCTCTATATATCAAACTGAATAGCTGCTGCTCGACATTTTTTTCCTTCTGGGCTAGGAAATATTCTATATAGTGGTTAGCACATCAATTCATAATTCCATCACTGGCAATAAAAAGACTTTGTATTACTTTAATCTCCTTACATTAACACTAGATGTGAAAGGTGATCAGTGGAATACAGGTTCAATTATATCCTCATAAAGATGTTGCTGTCTAACAATATTTAAAAAGCAGCAACCCAACGTCCATATCGCAGAATGACAGTAAGCCTTGCTTATGTGTCCCCATGAGTTTGTTCACAAAGTGGATGCTGCTTCTCTGCTGTGTAGTAAAGCTTCAACGGCATTGTGTAAGTGTGGTTCTGAAATTTGTGTGGCTTTATTTTTGCAAGATATATGGAAATTTATTACATTATTGATTCCTTGTGATTCCTAATTCAGACAAATCAGTTTTCTTGAACAAAATGCCCAGAGATGTGCATTGCCACCACTCTGTTTGTGATTGTTTTTCATAAAGGACTGAATTGTAGGCCACTGGCCTATCCTGGGCTGTGACTGAGTAGTTTGAAACTGATTATTTCATAGAGGAGACAGAAATTTCAGAATCTTTATGTAATTGTGGGTTTTTTTACATGCAAAAACTCTGTACAAAAAGAAATTACTGTTCTGCACCTGTGTCGCGGTCTGGAGCGCAAGCGACGGACACTTGTGCCCCGGACCGCGACAACCTGGCTTCACCCCAAGGCCTGGATTTGGAAAAACCAGCTCTGTAGCCCTGGATTTGAGGAACTTGGCAATATGGGCTGCTCCTGAAGCCCAGGTCCAGGAGATAACGAGCCCAAAGACCTCCAGTGGGTTTCTGGTGGTGGTGTGTTCCCACCTTTTCGACGGCTTGTCAGACAGGTTGCTGAGAAGTGGGTGAGCAAACACTCCCTGTCATTGTATGTGTGTGAAGAATTTTGTAGTAATTAGTGTGTGAAGTATTTTGAGAAGCACAAAATACCACTATTATGACTAAGGTTAATGTAGCGCAACCAACTGTGCATGTGAATAGTAAGGAAGAATAGGAAAGGTACAGTAGAATAAAATGAGGAATTACAGAACAAAATTGTGAAGAGTTTTCTTGTAGAGTTTTTGTTGGAAAGTGGGTTTGGAGTGTGGTTTGTTGTTCAGGTTTTTGGTTTGGTTGTTTTGTTTGTTTTTATTTTCCCAGAAAAATAAATGTTTCAGCAGAGAATAAGCAAAGAAATCTAAACCTTTTGTGGACTAATACTTTCATGATGAGTATTATTCCTGCCATAGGAAGAAACTGTATGCTGATGAGGACATGGATAAAATAATCTTGCTAGAGTACATGTGAATAATGAGCGGGTTCTTTTACTTCAACTGCCAAAGAAAATAATTGTTTTGAATAGAACTGAATTTAGGATTTTTCCATCTTTTTTTACTCAAACAAAAGCACAAACCATTTTATTTTTGCCTGATGCATAAGGTTTCAATTCAGGCAAATATAACTGAATGGAAATTAAAGGCTTGATTAGCAGGCCCGCTAATGGTGGTGGTGGTGGCAGCCCCTTTTTTTGTCCTTGTAGCACAGAGACTGTGGCATTTGGTGGGATGAAATAGACTGAGGCTCAGGTAAACCTTCTCAAGCAGAGAATTAAAATCAGACTTTTGGGTGAGTTTCTTCACTATCAGACAAACACGTTTCTCTGATAGTTTAGTTCTTAGCTTTTCTCTGGCTTGAACCCAGTACTTCAAAACATGCTTAGATAATGGAAGGTGAAGAAATGAGAATGACTTTTCATCCCGGGGGCTGGGATTGCACATGCAAGCTTCAGTCCCTGTTTATTTGTTATTAAAGGTTCAGGTGGTTGCACCTCAGAAGTACTCCTTTTTTTTTTTCCCTAGCATTTATCTGGGAAGTAAGAGGCTTATGTTGTCCTCAAGCAGAGCAGACAATTGAGCCTATGGATCTGGATCCCACACCCTTGATTGGAGTTCATGTGGTTGCCCTGAGGTGTTCAGAGTGCAAAGGAGCTGTGTTTGCACTTGATCTGTATTTGTGGATTTTTCCCGTGGTACGTCTTGCTGGGGCGGTCACATTGCCTCAGCTGTTTCTTGCTTTACCCTCCTGACAGCTCTAAGATAATATTTTTCTTTTCAATGCTTCTTTTAAAAATGAGAAATTAAGGCATGGAGAGTAAGTGATTTCCCCAAGGTCATATAAGAAGATCCGTAAGGCTATTATAAAGCATTTCACATTTTTGCCATAACTGACTACTACCTTGCAGTAAATTTGTCAGGAGATCAGGCTGTGCTGGGTCTCACAGCCCATTTGCTCTCCAAAACTGGTTGAGTTCCAAGCAAAAATTTGCCTTTGGAGACTGCAGCCCCTCCAAACAGGAGGCAGAGGACCTTGTGTCTGAGCCACAAGTGGGACTGTGAATCATTAGCATTTCATTTGAACATTGGAGCCTGGAAAAACTGAATGGGCTGTGGAAACATGTTGGTCTGGGATTTGTCCCTGTAGTACTGACTCTTAAACTTAAGCACTTGTATTGGGTTAGTCTGTCATGAAAGCAGATGAGAGAGCTAGCGCATTGTTGATGCTAGCTGGTTAACTTGCATTAACTGTAATCAGAAGCTTCCTTACATCAACAGTGTAAGTAATTGACACTTCTGATTTCCTAAGGAAGCCTAAAATATGCTAAACTTGGGCATTTTCTTTGGTTTTGTGTATCTTATCTGTCTCTTTTTTAACACAATATGGAGTTGTTCCTTAATTCAGGTCTGTGAATAAAGGCTTTCTTGTCATTTCTAGGTTTGTGGGGTTTTTTTGTTGTGTGTTTTTTTTTTTTTAATGCATCTGCTACCAACAAAATGTGATCATTTAAATCTGTACTTACCATTTGGAAACTTATGTTCACAACAGAAAGCTGCATGACAGGCTGAAAACCAAGAAGACAATTTGATGCATAAACTTAGTGTTTATGCTGCTTCTTACAAGCTTGTTACAAGCTTATTCCCGCTTTGTTGTAATGTCTTTCTAATCAGAAGTAACTGAAATTTTCAGCTAATGTAATGGTAATTATTTATCCATATATTGGTAGTGCTGAGTATTTTTCAAAATCTTACTGATTTTCACACAAAAGCTGCAACACTGTGTTCGGGGGGCAAGCAGGGAGGTCAACAAGTAGAATACATAGGCGCGTGTCCAGGCTTTTTATAATCACTCAGTTTAAAGGACACCAGATCCGTTTGTGGCTGTTGTGGTATCTCTGCCACCTAGCTCCTGCTGAAATAAATGGGAGCTTGACCACTGTAGTGTTGACAGCAGGATAGATTTCTCTAGTGATAAAACAGCAAATGGCAAAACAGTTTTTGTAGTCAGAATTTCAGTAGCAATGGATGCCAGCACGTTACCACAAGTATTCTCAGTTCAGTTAGAAACTGAGGAAAAAAAAAAAACCTTAAAGTTTTATTCCTTTTCTTCTGTAAATTTTGTATTTTATTTTTAGTAAGTACCATAAAGGGTCACTTCTGTGTTATCGTCACCTGTGAGTAGATGGTAGGGAGCTTGCTGTTTTATACGCCAACAACAGAAATTGCACGTGAGGTTTTGGTGATGAGGGAATAGTTGCAAGTTTTGTCATGCTGGTGTGAATCCAAATTATTTGAATAAATAAGTTCGATGGATAAATTTAAACTGGCATAGCTCCTAAGGAAGGTAAAAATCAGTCCTTTGGATGCAAATGTGTTAAACTACCAGAATGATTGTTTACTCCTCTCATGTCTTGTGTGGTTTAAATCAAATGTAGATGTCTTCTCCTTTAAGTTAATGGTGGTGTTTTACTATACTTCATGATGCTTGGGGAGTGTTTGACATCATCGTCTTATTCACAGCTTCCTTTGATGGGGAAAAGCACGCCATCAATCTTCCTTCTGTAAACAGTGCATCGTTTGTCCTACGCTTCTTGGAGAAGCTCTGCCACAGCCTGCAGTGTGATAATCTCTTCAGTAGCCAGCCTTTCAGCCCCTACGTGGGATGTGCACATAGTCCTACGGAGTATGATAGGAATAAACAAGGTACTGTTAAGTAATTCTTACCTTCAGGTGCTGATATTTTTGAGAAGTGTGGCAACTTTATAAAATGTAATTTTTAAATCTGTCTTTCTATGATGTGAATTGATTGAGATGAATATACTGAAGTTCTTAGTGAATTGGTTCCAGTGGGGTAGTGCTTTGACAGGGTAGGGATAGCTCATACCACATGTGCAGAAATCATTTTCTACAGCTAACTCCTCCTTGTAGCCAAGCCAGGAAACATCTGTATTGTATCGCTGTGATACTGCTAAAAGTACAAGCTCAAAACTTCACATTTCATTTGTTACATTTATGTCTGCATCATAAAGTAAACTCATATAAAGATACTTACTGCCTTATGAGAAGGGGTTTGCCCTGAAAGGGAATTCAGTCTAGCCCTTCCCAGACCATTAGAAGGTCCTTTCTTCTTCTTTATTCACCTTACTCAGTGGTGGCTCCAAAAATTTTACCTTCGACTGTGTACAATCCAGTCTTCTAGTAGAAAAGGTGGGGTTTGCATGTGGTGTTAGTTGTGGTACTTTGTATGAGGTCAGTATCTTTGTCTGCTGCACCAGGAGCTTAGAGTGAGGAGGAAATTAAATGACTTGTGCAAGGTCTCCCATCAGGTTGTTTGTAGGGCCTGGTATTACAAGTCCCAGCCCAAGGGTTTTCAGGAGCCATAGCTGAGAAAACCTTGACGTCAGGGCAATTCCATAAGATTCACATTGAATTTGAAGCTTCCTCACAGCTGTCTGATAGCTGAGTCTGTCTTCTTTAGAAAGTAAAATATTCTAGTCCCCCCCTTTCCAGTGGAGAAATTACATGTATCTGTCTGTCATATGAAAGTCATTAGTTTTAACTCTTTTCAGAAAAGTAGCCAGGGTCAAGCTATTTTGAGTGATGACAGTGTAAGCTAAGCTGTACTTGAGCTTTGAAAGTTTGTATTGAAATGATTGAGTCCATGTGACACAAGAAATTGAACTGTAACCTGGTGAATGGCTGATATATGTCTTTGGTTTTGTCCTTGGACTTTCCCCTTGAGCAGCTTTATGTTAGAATAATAGGTGGTAACTTTCCTCTTCACAGCAAAAGAAGAAATACCTGAAAACAGGAGCACTAAACGATACTCTCAGGACTCTCCACCGTATACTGCTCCTCTTTCCCCTAAGCTTCCCAGAAATGATGCTCATCCATCTGAAGGTAATTACATTATGTCAGGATTATACATGAGGATTATTTATGATTTGAGTATTTCCAGTCAGAAAGGATCAAGTTCAGCATATGTGTCTGGCTTGTCTCTACCCTTTGACAGGTCAGGGTGAAAGCATGTTAATTATTGATCACTGGCACAGATTTTACACTTAGGGAAGATCTACTGCAAGCTCCAGCAGTCCTTCTCCTAAACCTGCTAGCCTTTTTTTAAAGGGGCTCAAGCAAATAGGTGACTGATGAAGCCTCCTGCTTCATCTATGACTATTTAGCAGAAAACCAATTGCCTTGAAATTGATTAGGAGATAAATTGGAAGCAACTCTTAATAATTCTAGGCTGGGGCCAATAAGTGACTAAGGGTATAGCTTGATGATACAATTCAGCTGAGTGTATGGCTAGCTGCCACTGACAGTTGTGACCTTTGCTTGCCTCCTTGCCCCTTCAGTGGGTCCCAGGCCCCTGGCTGGGTGGTGAGCTGAACCAGTGAGCAAAAGCACAGAAGACGTTTTGGTGAAGAGCAGTTTGCAATTTACTTCTCTGAACTGACTCACCGTGGACTTGGATGAGGGAAGGGTTGAATAAAATGCAGACGTGGCCAGGCAGCAGCAAAGCCTCTGTGTGGCAGCTGACTCTTAGATTGATTTTGCTCACTGAGGAGTAGCACCTTTCCTGCACTGCAGCTCAGCTGCAGTAACTGAGCACGCATCTAGTCTGCCTCAGTTGTGAGGTAAAGCATCTGGGTTTAAACCTCAGTGAGACAGACTTAACAAAAATGTATTTTGGTTTTTGGTTCTTTTTTACTCCGCTACTTAGCTGATTAAGTCACTTTCTCTTGCTGCAAGATATTTGCATAGCATTTCCAAAGGCTTTTTTGAAATATGACAGGGATTAGTTATTTCTTCCTTCATATTATTATTTTTTTATTCTTTTTGGAGATCCTGGGGTCATTTTCTGCCTGTTAACCTCACTGGGGGCAGAATGATATATTTTTCAATGCAGATTAAAAAGTCATGGGACTACAGTCAAAGCAGAAAAGGATATAAAAATGCTCAAAATGACAGTGTATTTAAAATGCTACATCTTATTACTATATATATGTGTAGTGTGCTCACTTCTTTGCATGTAATAACAGCAGCAGAAAATACAGTTCTGCATTGATTATTGATTCCTGTGTCTTTCCAAAAGAAATACTGGCTTAATTCCACAGCTATATTGTACACCTAAGTCAGATATTTCTGGTAGGTAACAATAATTGTGGAGCACTTATTATACTCAAAGTAAGTTGTTTCAGTTGGAGCAAAATAAATGTTTGAGTAGATCTGCATTATCTCGTTGAGATCTTCCTCAAAGTAAACATGTATGCACATACTGCTTTTTAATCCTTTTTTTGCAGATGGATCTCTTTTACAGTTGAATCACAGAATCATTTAGGTTGGAAAAGACCTCTAGGATCATCTGGTCCAACCTTCATCCAATATCTCCCTAACCCCTTGACCATGTCTCAAAGCATCACATCTAACCATTTTTTTGAACACCTCAAGGGATGGTGGCTCCACCACCTCCCTGGGCAGCCTGTTCCAATGGCTAACCACTCTTTCAGTAAAGCACTTTTTCCTGGTATCCAATCTAAACCTCCCCTGACACAACTTGAGGCCATTACCTCTTGTTCTGTCATTAGTTACTTGGGAGAGGAGACCAACACCAGCCTCATTACAACCTGCTTTTAGGTAGTTATAGAGAGCAATGAGGTCTCCTCTCAGCCTCTTCTTCTCCAAGCTAAACAATCCCAGTTCCCTCAGGCGCTCCTCGTATGACATATTCTCCAGACCCCTCACCAGCTTTGTTGCCCTTCTCTGCACCCACTCCAGCACCTCAATGTCCTTCTT
>JAVSBS010024965.1:20783-43270 GCA_033124195.1 Coracias cyanogaster | reverse complement strand
TCAGGTGCAGCCTTCTTCTGTTATAGCCCCTCTAACATACTCTAAGTATTATTTTTAAGACTACCTCTCAAGAACCAAAAGCACTGAGGGCTGGTATTTCCTAAGCAACCTTCATAACTTGCCACTGCCAAAGTTAAAGATTTAAATTATTTTCTAAAGCTACTAATGCCAGCTCCTTTTATACAGCTTGCTGCAGAACACCAAAATGGAACAGCAGGGCTTTAATGATACAACTTCTCCCAAATACACTTTTCCCCTTTTTTGGAGCAAAACAATAATAGTTGAGGTGAAAGCTACCGAGTAGGTTCAGGCGTCTTTTGAGAATCTGGCTTGATGAGTGTATCTTGAACTCAGAAAAATGAATGTGCCTTATCAAAATAAGAGTTAATTACCAGGATTACTTTACTGCACACACACCCATTTACTGGTTCTTAGCACTTACCGCTTTTACTTTAAATCAAGATAATTTTGGTATTTAAACAAACAGGTTAATGGGCAGGCAAGACAGAAACACGCTGCAATCAAAAGCTTCTCTCTAGGTATTAGTACACACCTACGCATCATAACACAGTAGAATTACTTTACAGATCTGCTGTATCAATAGAAGCTAAACATAATAGAGTTGATGATTATCAAGAGGTGGTACTTAAGACACCCTTCGAAGCAGTGTTCCTCTGAAAATTTGACACCTTTCTGCTAGATCCCAGCTTGGCCACCTCTCCATATAACACCACAAGGATGCAGAGGGGACTCTTAAAACCAGAAAAGGAAAACATCAGAGTAGCCACCTGCCTTAAAAAACTGTTACCAAGTGTCAGGCATTCACTTGCCAAGGGAGTGGCAGTATTTATCAGCTCTCCTGCACTCCTAGTCCTGATAGCGCAATCAAAGCTCGAGAGTTAATGATTTCCCCCTGTGAAAACTTCAGCGAGCCAAGCTGCAGGGCTGGGCTCTGTCCTTGGTCGACACTTGCAGCCTGTTACCCATCCAGCCCTACAAGATGAAGTACAGAAGCCCCCAGGTGAGACTTGGAGCACAAGGTCAGTACTTCATTTAAGGTTCATTTTCCTTCTTCCTGCAGGGCTGGTCTATTTAGTGAGCTCTGAAGGCTTGTATCTTGTTACAGCATCAAGGCTGTAACCATAGCCAGCTGCTGGCATGAGCCCAAGCAACTTGCACTCACCACACAGCCCATTAACCCTCCTCACTCCAAACCAGCGCTGCCAGTAGAACACCAAACTTCACACCCATTTCCACAACATCCTTCGTTGTGTACCCATGGCTCCATCATCTGAGAAAAGGACACAAAGGACCCATCCAGGCAGTTGGATTCCATCTTTTTAACACCACAACTTTGCCAAGGGCTTCTGTTGACCCTTTCTCTTCCCTTCTAGGCAGAAGGCTTTGTTTCTGAAGTGCTTTCAAGACAGAGGTTTGTTCACAAGTGGTGACTGCTCACTTTTAAGCAGGGACCTCACAGGGATTTTGGTCACTAGCAGACATGTCCTGTTCCAGAGCTCGAGCACATCTATTCACAGTGAAATCTGGAAGAGCAATTAGTTTCACCATTTGTATCCCCATGTTCTCAGTAGTGCCTGAAGCACTTCAGAATGCCGTTACAGATGTGACATATCTGACATATCTGACTTCGCTACTTGAAGAGGAGGATGCTGCTTTTTTGTTGCAAGCACAAAGTGTTCGGGACTGGTTCCCAGGAGCTCAGTAACAATGAATCTGATGGGCCAGAAGTCTGCTCTGGAAGAAGGGTTTCAAAGGACTGATGAAGCTTAAATATTTTTCTGCTCCTGGCACACTCTTTCCCCTAAACAGATGTATAATTTCTGCCTGTCTCTCTGAGGGTAGAGAACACCAGTTTGACATCAGTGTAGGAGCCTGAAAAGCTTATTGTGACTTGCTACTCAGCAGAACCACAGAAAACCTGTAGTCCCATCTAGTCCTTTATATTGACTTCAACTCTAGTGTGGAACAAGGGCTGTAGAGAGAGATGCACCTTCAACAAGACCTACAAGGGCATACGCCTTGGAACCAGGATAAAAACCTGTGATAAATATAGACATCACAGGCAGGGTAGAAAAATGTCTCCCTAGTGGGGCTATTTGAGACAAGCTCCAAATTCCACTCTCCCCATCACCATCTACCAGACAGTTTTCACAACATTCCCCACTTTGTTTCCTCAGTCTATAACCACAACTGACACCGACTGAACGTTCTGGAGGTTTTGCATCTTGTGCTATCCAAGCGCAGAATGAGGCCAAACCACAAGAAGTCCTTCTCCACACAACCTGGTTCAATTGTCCTGGTCAAGATATAATCTCAGGGTAGTTCACTCACCTTATCTACAAAGAGGCAAAACACAGAAAAAAAATTGCTGAATGTATATTCAGGGCTTGAAATGTCTACAATTAACTGATGAATCGCAATGGTTCTCATTCATGCATTTTAAAGTGTTTACCTTCTGTGTACAGTCCGATTCAGACCCTGGAAAAGCCCCAGCCATATAAAAAGGGCCTGTGACATCTATTTAAGCATGTTTCCAGGTCTGTGATGTCTTACAACGAACCCGATAGAGCAACAACAACTACAACACTCAGCTTGGACAAAACAAAACAGAGTTAACCAAAAGTGTTAGCAAGGTATAATCAAGTGCCTCCCTTCCTGCCACACTTTGGAGTTACAGTAACCTTACTACTTATCATAGATATCACAAGCTCAAAGCAAGGAGGAAGATGGAGGAGAACACTGCCACTTGGTGGAAAAGGGGGATAGGAAACATTTGCAACTACACCAAGTAAAGCTACTTTTACAATGTGGTGCCATCTCCTCCCATCCCGAGTGAATTTCTTAACAGCATGGCTAGTGCAGCTTCACCAGTGTCCCCAGAATGCCGGTCAGCAGCACGCCTGCTCTGCTACCAGCACAGCACCGGGCTGCCGCGCACTACGCTGCGTAGGGAAGGTGTGATTCTACCTGTTCCCCAAGTACCAGCTGGCTCTTTAGCTAGAATACAAACCAAACCAACCCCCAAAGCCCAGAGGTGGTTGCCTCTGTCACTTGTGTACAAAGACATCCGCAAGGGATGAGGAGGGGGTCTGAAACTGCTGACGTTCAGATTTGCCTCCCTGCTAATCTTCTCAAACCCTCACTTTTCATGCCATGCTGGCATGGCAGGAATTACATTTTTTTACCTGTCTTATTTTATTTTTTCTTAAGTTTTACCTGAATTTACATTTTCTGTTTCTGAAGAGCTCCTACTGCAGAGCGTGCCCAAGATACCAAACACTTTTAATATATCCAGTGCTGCCTGTGTCCCCACTGAAGCCGAGACACTGCTCCGTGGCCACGTGTGGCTCTTTGAAAGGGCAGAATGCGCTTGGACAGCACCACACAGAACTCACACAAATCATGAGGCCTTTTGAACAAGCCAACAAGAAACATCAGCAACTTATTAAAGCAGTGGCCACACGATTCCCTGGTAAAATCTCTATAATGCATCATTACTTGGACAAAAGCTACTATAGTCTGATTTTGCTCTTTCTCTGTCAGATCTTTTCCCCATGGCCCTTTTTGAGGGGACAGAAAAGCATTGCATTGCAACAGGGCCCTACTCCACAGGCTGTGCTGATATAAACCAAATCCTGCTCTTAAGGGAAGTCCCATCTATTCTTCTTTCATAGGACACATTTGAATCCAGCAATTTTTACAGAAATACCTTGCTAGTGTGCTTACCAACAACGACAATAATTTAGAAGTAGAAAAAGGATAATAATGAGAGATTACCTTTTCTTCTCTTAAAAAAGTAGTAATTTATTTTTCTTGCAACAAGGAAAGGAGACGATACATTCCATTTCCAAGGGCCTCCTACCTGTATTAATGATATTTCACACTTTGATGCAAAAGACTTCAGCTGCAGTACAGCTGCCAAGATTTTCAACTACGTATCACTATAAACCCATAAAAATATTGTGGATACTGGAAGATGGTGCTGCCATAAAACTCATGTAAGTAAAGTAGCCGAATACATTCATTTGCCTTCATCTTGTACAATCAGAGCCCTATGGTAATTCAAATGTTCTACAGAATTTCAGTTGGCATCACAGTACTCCGGTTTCATTTGAGTTTCCAGCTTAGAGACTGTCTAAATCCTTGAGGATGCTACTGGATAAAATAAAGGCCCTGGCAATTGTCATCCACTTGGTGAATATATACTGCACGAGGGATTGAATTAGCAGAGAAATTTGAGCACAATTCTCTACAAAGTTTCAAATGGATTTGGTCTTTTGCCTCTTTCAGCTTCTAGACTGATGTATGTTCCTATGTGCTGTGAAACACTTGTTCAGCAGAAAAAAGATGTAATAAAGATGATTTCAACTATTTACAATAGCTATCATTTGAGGATCTTGTTTCACTCCTTAAATTTTAAATACAACTCTTACAAAACAGCTGCATTCAGGACAGGAAGAGCTGGAGACAACTGAAATGACTGACATGTTTCATGACTTGTAGGAGCATAAGATTGTTTATTCATTAAGTTATTCTAAACAAAGAAACTATTCCAGCTAATGCTGATCATAAGAGAATTCTGTACTGAATATACATCTCTGAGACCACTGCTGAAGAGGTGAGATGCTGTCAGAAAACCTACCTCAGATCTAGTGCACAAGATGACTAAGTTCATCAGCCCAGGTCTTGATCGTGACCCAGCCCATAGCGTAACTGGCTAACTACCTTTGGCAGAAGTCAGAACCAAAGTAAAAAAAACACATTACAGCTACAAAAAGGAAAGCATGAAACTAGCTAGGGAAGATCACAAATGAACACCAAGCCATGCTGTTAAGACTTATTCCTCTTGTACGGAGCTTCCCCCCCACCACCAAACCACACTTCCAAATACCTTTAGGTCACCAGCCTCAGGTTTTTCAGTCTCTGAATCGTCATCTTCCTACAAGACAAGAATTTACAGGATTAAGCTTAAAGAGCAGGTTTGGCAAGTAACTGCACTTACAGCAAAGGGCTTGCACTCAGCAGCCCAGCAGAAGTCCAAGACCCTTTCCAGCAAAATTAGTTTTGCCCCACCCACTCAGGACCAGACAAGTCCTACAGACAGGGAATAAAGTGTTTGTTTAGGGGTTTTTTTTAGGCAAAAGCATCACTCCATAGCAGGTGTTCCCCACAAAACTCATACAGCTCCTGAATGCTCAGAACTAGACAAAAGGAAGCAACAGAAGTGGGAAAAAAGCATTTGTAATTTGAGGATACTGCCTCTTCCAGTCGACAGTGGGGGCTTTTTGCATGTGCCTCCATTTAGCAGGACTCACAGAAAAAGCAGCATTTGCAGGACCTATTATAGTCCCAGGCATACATCAGCAACACGCAGAGGACACACAGCGGGCCTGCCATCCAACCCAACATGCAGGCTTGGCAAGGAGCTGGCACCAAGCTCCAAAGACCCGGCGATGGCAGCTGACACCGCACCTTTCCCATCTGGGTAGCCTCGCCATCAGATGACATGAACTTGCACAGAAGGGAACCACTGACAAATTTCACTAGTTTAGTTAAGAGACTCCATTCAATTTTTATTTCTACCCAGAAATAAACTAAAGAATGGAGCAAATTTCTGCCCTGTGAGAACTTAAAATACTGAATTTGGTCTTGTGTGGAAGTCTACACCAGGTGAGAAGTAAGCTCCAGTGTTGGTCTCAGCTGGGAGGTGAGCCTCCCGCTCCACAGCCCTGAGCTACTCCACAGTTACGCATTTCCAGACAGGAATCCATACTCTGGATTCAAAACAAGCTGGAGCAGAAAATGTTTTTCATGCTCACACAACTCGGCAGAATGCTTTTTCCTCCAAACTTCGCCACAAATTTAAACTTTGGCCACAAAAAAAGAACTTGATGTTTCAGCTTCAATACCAAAGAGAAGTGAGATGACTGCAACTGAAAGTTTACAGCGAAATGCCCACCTCAGGTTACCAGCACACAGGCAAGTTCTGGCAAGGTGAGCTACAGAACGACCACGCAGCAATGCCAGTAAGTTTTGATTGCCTGAATTAACTTGCATATCCCACAGAAGTGGGACATCAAACCCCTTCGCTTCAGCTACTCTCCAGCTCATCCTTCTGAAACATGCACATATGTCAATAATCCCACCCTAACTGATAAAGTTTAATAACAGTAAGTTTGTAACTAGAAAAGAACCGCAGTACCAAGTAACCTGGTGTTTATCACAAATGAGATTCCTCTCCCCTCCACAGTCCCACTTCGATTATAAAGTCATTTTCAATAAACCAACAAATGAGTTGAATCATTCGTGTTACAGACTAGTAACTGAAACGGCTCCCCAGACCTCAGAACCTAGCAGGGACATCTCCAGAACAACATCAACACGGAAACTGCCTTTGAAAAGACAGAGGCCTTCAATCGCTGCTAAGGTAGAGAATATATAAGCACAGAGTTGTTCAGATAAAAGCCCAGGACAACTCTAGTCTAACACATGCTGCTTTCTAAAAACAACTTATAACCAGGGTAAGCTACTGGAACAAGCAATATCAACATCAATGTAGCTTTTGATTCTGATCAAAGAATATTTAATGCAAACAACAAGCATTGCTCCCCTGGACAGAGGGCACCTGTGTAACCCACGCACGTCTGCACAGGAACCGTGAATATATCCAAGACCTACTGGCTGCCACCAGAGCGACTCCAGCAACCACCGTTATTTTGACAGCAGGTTGTACCTCCCGCTGACGAGCTGCGATCTGCACTGAGAACTGTGCACGCGATAAAGGCCACTCCATCTACCTGCCCATTTGTCAATGCCAACCAAGTGCTGCTGATCTTGACAGGCTTCTACATCGCACCTACCACCTTCTTCAAACTAAAGAGACCTCCTTGAAGAAAGGTCTAGAAGTTTTGGATATAAAGATATAAAAAGAATCACTAAAGCAGTAAAGAAGCACCATTCCTTTGCTTAGCCAGGGGGCAGGAGCAGACCCTGAATGCCACTGCTTGTACCTTCTCCAGGTAGAAACAAAACAAGCCAAAAGTAAGAACAAGAGACACACAAATTTCTTGTCTTATACTTGGGAAGACAGATGGCAGAAACAGTGAGTGTCTCATAAGAGACTAATCTAATGCACACAAAGTAGGCTCTAATGAGGAAAGCTATAGCAACATAGCCCTTTTTCTTTCCTCTACTGAATAACCAAAACACTGGAACAGGGACAGGATAGCATATTCTTAACGTGGTGGTAAGCAAAACATTGATGAGAAGGAAAGGAGACAAACCCCTCCCTTCTCGGCCCCCCAAAGCTTATCATTTTGCTCTTACAGATACAACAGAGCTACTTAACCTTTTGTGTATTAGAGCTGCGCTCATAGGCAGTGAGCTACACAATGTACCAATTTTCTCAATATTTAGGTGAGGTTATACACATGCCATGCACCTGACAAACAAAGGCCACTCACATCTAGACAGGACACTGCTACATCAAGATAACCTGATGTAATTACTGGGCTTAGTTATACACAAGAGAATAATTTAAGACATCTCAGAACTTTATTCTTTTTAATGCTCCAGCCGACTAGTGTGTTTCTTTTACAAAGTTCTCACATATGCCAACTACAGTTAAAGAATAATTTTCATTTAGTGTGGCTGTTGACTCATACCAGCCTCTTTCCCACAAAAGAGTCAAACAGTATCAACGTGGTTAGTAACAAACAACACGAGTTGCGTGAAGTTGCTGATGGGTGTCAAGACAAATGCTTTCTACTTGAAAATGAAGTGAACAGAAGTACTTGGAGAGCGCTAAAACCCACACCAGGAGTCAGATACTCGGGGTTCCAGCGTGAGTTGTCGGTCAGGAGCTTTGCTTGGAGAGAGAAAAGCCTCTGCAACACGTGAAGGGGCTGAGGGGAAGCTCTGGGAGCAGAGCGGTACTTACTGACTGCCTGCTGTTCTCATCGTCCTCCTCCTCATACCCGTCCTCATCCCCATCCACGCGGGAGAAGTCGTCCTCTCCGTACCCAACCGAGACCAGGCCTCCTTTCTCTCCTGAAGAGGAAGGGAAAATGAAACCCATGAGGAAAGAGGAGGAGGCAACGAGCGGGGCCCGCCTCTCACTGAGCGGAGGGCGGCGGCCCGCCCCGGCCCCTGCCCCGGCCCCCTCCCCGTCCTCACCCGTGGCCGCTCCCCCATCGCTTCCCGCCGTCCCGGCCTCGCTGTCCGACTCCGGGTCCGAGTCCTCAGCGTAAACCGCCAGCGAGGAGAGGACGCTCCGCTTCGCCGCCGCCATCTTCCGCCTCCGCCGCGGTGGGCTTCCGGCGCGCGGAGATGACGCAAGCAGCGCAATCGCCATAGCAACGCCACCCTTCTTCCGCCCCGAGCGCGTTCACGTTAAACCGGGAGAGCTCCGGCGTCCGCGCACGGTGAGAGGAGAAAACTCCGCAGCGCGGCGGGGCAGGGTGGCTGGGAGGGAGGAAGGGAGAGGTGGGATAAAAGGTGCGCACGCTGTCTATAGCGCGGGGCTGGCCCTTTAAGAGCTGCCTCTGACGTCATCGGGCGGCGCCGCGGCAGCACCTGCTGACCCCTGACCAAGTGTGAGAGGGTCGGGGCGCGGAGCGGTACGGGTGGGAGGGGGACGGGGCGGCGGAAGGACACAGTCCCGGGAGGAGGAGAGTGCGAGGCCCCAGATTTCCCCCCCGCTGTCAGCTCTGCCCGGCCCCTGCCCCACGGGGAGGCCTCAGCGCGGTCTGTCCCAGGATAAGGGATATTGGGGTTCCCTCCACTGAGGGGGCCTGGATAGGACCTTGGGAGGGGCTAAAATAAAGAGGGGAGCCTGGCGGGGCAGCCGTGGGGGAGGCGGCAGCAAGACGGGGCAGGGGTGTTGGCGTTCGGGTTTAGCATCGGTTCCTGTCCCTGTTTGCAGCATCTCTGAGATGAGCGGCAAGGCCCCCCTGGGCCTGGAAGGCAGGGTCCGGAAAACGCTGCAAAAGGTCTTCGGGTTTGAGTCCTTCAAGACATCTCTGCAGGAAAGCGCAACCATGACCGTGGCGAGAGGTGAGGCTCGGCACTGGGAAGATGTGAAGCACGTCTGGTGCTCCCTCTTCTTGCGAGGCTGGTGCTGCAGGAGTCGGTATCGTGCTTGTTTTGAGGAGATGCATCACCTGGAGTAGGGAGGATGACCTGGCCCTCCGTCTGCTCTGAGGTGGTTTTGGAGCCTCAGGAGGATGCGCACCTGCTGCACACAGGCTCTCTGCGCACGGCTTTGCCCGGCCTGTTCTCTGCATTGGTTTTGTAACACCGCTGTTGCATCAGCCAGGAAATAGGAAGTGCAGTACTGTTGAGCCATCTGCCAGCATGTTTATGACCAGATGAGGTCAAAAACCTGTAAACCTGACAGTAAACCTGTCCTTGTGTTAGAGATGATACCAGTACAAGATGTGATTCCCTGGCCTAGCTTATATCTGCTCTCTGCATCATGTGGCCATTACCAGAAACATGGTTTTACTGGTGTTAACATATCCACCAGCATCCCGCTGTCGGTTGACAGGCTGCCAACCATCAGCTCCCCTGGCAGGTCTCACTGTGCGAATCAGAACCGCGTCAAACTCAGGGCTCAGGGTATAGTTACAGTTTTTATCCATCACCAGCAGCTGTGGGGACAACAGACTGGCCAAAAGCGGTTTTCTCTCGCAGGGTGTCTCTGCCCGTTAACAGCGTGTGCTGGCATCTCCCTGGCTTGAAGCAGATGCTCCTTAGCACAGTGACAGTTACTAACAGCATGATATTGTCTACATGGTTGTGATTTCTAACCCTTACTTCTTGTGAGGTACCTTTCTGGGATAAGCTTTAAGAGGATGTGGTAAAGATCTGTCATGGGGCTGGTAATTTGGTAACTGGAGGTCTGTAAGATGAGTGAAAGCAGCTCATCTGGAAGAGAATTAGCATGAAAATTTAAGTTCTCTTTATCTTGGTTTCTGTCTACCTTCTTGTGCTTTTGTAAGGCTGTTTCTGAGTGTTTACAAAGCAATCAGACACTCTTTGAAGGAAACCATTGCAGGCACGCAAAGTATTGCTGTGCTTTTAGAACCTAAAGTGAAGTCTCATTCGTTGGTGTGCCACACGGTACATGCACACATGTGCTGTTTCTCACAAATGACACGCCTTTCTGCCCACCCCTCCAGACAGAGCCCTGGGAACTCGCCACCACTCAGTAGCCTTGAGCTTTCTTCTGTTGTCTTTGCAGGCGAGAAGGATGTCTTTGTATGCATGCCCACAGGGGCAGGGAAATCCCTGTGCTACCAGCTTCCTGCAGTTCTGGCAGTGGGCATCACCATTGTCATTTCACCTCTGATTGCGCTGATCCAGGTAACTCTCTCCCGTTAGCTGTGGAAGGTGGTCAGCGAAGCGGGTCGGGAGGTGCTGGAGGCACGGCTGCCTCTTGTTTTCTGTCCACGGGTCTCTGCTGTTGGCCTGTCTCTGGATTCTCATCTTCATGTCTGCTGTGTTTTCCTGATGCTGGTGATAGGTGAAGAGACTGCAGCTGAGCTGCAGAGCGGAGTAACTCTGGTGTGATACTCTGCAGCTCTCTAAAAGGAGGGTTTTCTTCTTTAACAATAGCATGGTGGTTTTGGTCATTTTATTTATGGTCATTTTATTTATGGTCATTTTCTCCGGTTGTCTTTCACCTCCAATGTGCTGTAGAGAAGCAGCAAAGTACCTCAAATGAACCAAACTGGATCTTTCCCCAGAAGAAAGCCGCCATGTTACCTCACGAATACCTCTGGGAATGATGAAGTTGTCTTTCACGGCATAATTTGTTCGGCGTCAAAATGTCTTCTTGTTGCGCTCAGTCTTTCTGTCATGGGGAGAAGCTGCTTTAGCAGAGCTGCTCCTTGAGCGCTTTCATCTGTGAGACCTTTTTTCCCTGTATTTTGCCTTTTCTACTGTTTCATCACCCGTTGAGAGAAACTCCTCCCTGTACGAGCAGCTTTGGCATTGCCTAGACTTCTGTAAAGCATCTGAGTGACGTTGTGTGATACCTGGTGTTGTAGGCTGCTGGTTTTGGGTTGGAGTGGTCGGATTTTTTAACTACAGTTTTAATGTAATACACTTTAAGAATTAAGAGCAGGCTTGGTGATAGATCCTAGAAATGTATTACAAATGGTGAAATTGTTCCAAGTGAGAGGATTTCTAATGAGGCTCCAGCACAGGCAATATTTTATCAGTGAAATGGAGGTTACAGAAGATTTGCAGGTGAAGCAGAATGTGTCAGAGTGACAAATAGATGGAGATGGGTTGAATGAGTCCTAGGGAGCAGGGCTGGAGTGAACCTCATCAAGCCCTGGGATGCAGTGGCTGTGCCTGAAATGATCATGGTGCCTGTCCGTGTAGCCTGACTTCAGGAGCTTAGTCTGCGTAGTTTGTTACAGGGAAGGCCGAGAGCTGCCTTTGTGAATGGAAAACAGTGGATATTAAATCAATCACTGAAACCCACTGTTGAGTGAAATGATGAGATATCCATTCTTCAGGAATAATCATATCTTCTGAAATGTTACATGCTACTCAAGTGCAAGTGAACAGCTCCGTGTAGGGATAGGGAGGTGGATTTGTACACCCAGGGTTCATCGGGATGTATCTGGATGTGATGCCGTATTTTCTTCCTGGTTTTCATGGCAGGATTCTCATCCAGACTTGGTTCTCTTGCAGTGGAGATTTGCATGATCCTTGTATTTTGTCCTATCTCAGCTGAACGTTCTTTAGCTATTTTGGAATGAAACACACTCTGCTATTGTAGGGTGGTGGCATTAATTTTCCATCTGTGACATCCTGGTGGTGTAAACCCTGAGACGCGTTGGTGGCTTGTTTCATCTCACTCTGGCTAAGACAAGTTATTTTGCAGGGATTCCTGCTGGTGTTCCCTAGCAGCAAAGAGACTGTCTTAAAGTGAATGGGTGCCCAAAAATGCAGTTGGATGTTAGAGCTGGACAGATAAGTTGAAAATAAAGGCATCTAGAGTTGAAGTTCTAAATACCCAGAAGTGTACGTTGTCCTGGAGGTGGAAGCTGGGGCCTCACCTGCCTCTCCCTAGTTGTCTGTCTTGGTGATGGTGACTTTCTTTATATCCATTTGCTTTTAATTTTGTATTTACTCCAGGATCAAGTGGATCACTTGCTGGCTCTGAAGATCAAAGCCTGCTCTCTGAACTCCAAGCTTTCTGCCCAGGAAAAGAAGACCATCCTGGCTGACTTAGCAAGTGAGAAACCCCAAGTAAAGCTCCTGTACATCACCCCAGAGATGGCAGCCGCCTCTTCCTTCCAACCTACGCTGAACTCTCTGGTGTCCCGAAACCTCTTGTCCTACCTGATAATCGACGAAGCACACTGCGTCTCCCAGTGGGGACACGATTTCCGACCTGACTACCTACGGCTGGGCACCTTGCGCACTCGCATACCCGATACTCCATGCGTTGCCTTGACCGCCACTGCCACCAAGCAGGTCCAGGAGGACATTGTGGCAGCGCTTAAGCTAAAGCAGCCGCTTTCCACGTTTAAGACTCCTTGCTTCAGATCTAACTTGTTCTATGATGTGCAGTTCAAAGAGCTCTTGACTGATCCGTATGCCAACTTGAAGGATTTCTGTCTGAAGGCTCTTGAAGTGAAGAACACCACTGGGGTAGGTTTTACCTTTGGGGAAGAAGGCGAAATCTGAACAAAATCTACCTTAATGGTCGCTGACCTTCCAGTGGTTGGTGTGGCTCTGACAGGTCTCTGGCAGGGAAGGAAGACGTCACTGGAAGGAAAGTACTCATGTGTGGTTTTTAGTTCCTCTAAAATAGGTAGAAGGTGAAGGCTGCGTTTCTTTCACAGGTGTCCTCAGAAACGGGCTGGTCTAAAAGAAAATGGATTAGCCCTATGTGACCAGCATTTCTGGTTTGGTTTGTCGTGTCCCGGGCGACCATTGTATGTTTGACTGTGTTCTGCTTTTCTGGCGTGGCGAGGGTGAACAGAAGCATTTCAGAGTTGACTTGAATTTCCTGCTTTAACGCTAATTCCCAAAATAACTCTCAGCAACTCAGTTATAGCCTCTGCACCTGAGTTTACCTGTAAGGCGCAGGGAGATTCCTTCTCGCCTTGTGCCCACTGGGAGAGGATTGTGGGACCACATTTGGCCTTGTAGGACTTGTAAGGAAACTGTCTGATGTCCTTTTGTGCAGCAGCAGTATCTTTCAGTTGCTGGGGAATCAGCTCGGAGAAGAGATGAGCTTTAGGCATCCCTCCTATCTCTGCCATGCTAATGGCTGCGGCGTTGCTGGTTCGCTTCAGACGATGTGATGGCCGTTCTCTCCCGCCTGCCCAGGTGTACTCCGGCTGTGGCATCGTGTACTGCAGGATGAGGGATGTGTGTGACCAGCTGGCTATTGAATTGAGCTACCGAGGAGTGAAAGCCAAGGCGTATCACGCAGGTACTGGAAGCTGATCTACCAGTAGCTGGTAGAACTGAACTTACCACTTTTATGGCCTGGGTTGGGGCTACTTAGAAAAGAGCTTTCTAGGCATGGTCGCAGTGTGTCTGACGCTCATGTGCCAGGTCTGTGGTGTAAGTGCGGGGCCTTCAGCAGAACGGCATTCCCTTTGCTCCAGAATGGTTGGGTTTGTTCAGTCTTGCATGGCCTAAATATAACAACTGCTTTTATCCCAGGAGGCATCTGAATTTTTCTCTTTGGAATAGAAACAGCTGCTGCTGACTTCTGCTTGATCACAGGCCAATTTCAACATGAGCAGAGAGGAGTGTGTACAGCAGCCGGCTTCAGTGAGGGGGTTGGCTCGCCATGGGGGAGTGGAGGGGAAAGAAAATCCTCGTGTCTTGTCTTTTTTTTTTTTTTGTGGTTGTTTTTTCCCCTGTTTTTCCCTTCCCAGGACTCAAGGCAGCGGACAGGACTTTGGTTCAGAATGAGTGGATGGAGGAGAAGATCCCAGTTATTGTTGCAACCATCAGTTTTGGAATGGGAGTAGACAAAGCAAACGTCAGGTGTGTGAGGCTGAGTGTTGTGCACCACTAGAGCCTGAAACCTGAGAGTGGGAAGGGAAAGCATCAGTCCTCTGTTACCTGATACATCTGACTAAAATACCAGATGAACACTTGCTAAAACCCACAAAAACAGAGCTGGAGGGTTGTTATCTTAGAAGTAGCAAAAACAAACCTGGAAGGGTTTTGTGAAGAAATGAAAAGCAAGGCAGCAGAGCTCCTCTTTGCCTGGCCTCTTCAAACCCAAGGAAATTGGAGGAATGCTTGCTTTTTTTTTTTTTTTTTTTTTTTTTTTTTTGCCACATCCTCTAGGGTTTCAAAAAGAGCCGTCTTGATGCAGTCACAGCTGTCCCTTTCACTTCTCTTAGTGCAATAGTTGCTGTTAAAAAGCAGTTGGAAGAAAATCTGCACCTAAAATAATTTTTACCCCCTCAACTGAAATAGAAGCAGCTTTTTTTTAGAAATCCCCTTTTGCAATGCAACGGGGGGGGAAAAAAAAGGCAGTTCACAAATGGCAATAACTATATCAAAAATACAGCTCTAGTCCAACGACAAACTTTACACGTGGTTTTGATTGTTCCTCTGGGACTTCTGTCACCGTAACTGCTCTGGGGTGTTCAAGTCCCTGCACCTCAGCGGAGCTGTGCTGTGTTAGTGTCGTGAGCTGTGGGTACTTCGTAGAGGGATAAGTGAGGTGCAGCTCAGACAACCCCCCCCAGGCCTGATCTTGACTTTAAAATCCACATAAAGCAATTGCTCTGAACACAGTGAGAGAGGGGCAGGACGTCACTGCGACAACCAGGTCAGTTCACAGCTGTACCATCCTGTCTGTCTGTCTCACTGTGCTGACAGACAGCAGGATCCCCGAGCAAGGACAGACTATTGTCCTGCTTGGTGCACGTTACCCAACAGAGAGATGAGAATTCTCTTAGGACAGCGTGAATTAATGACCTGCGGAAACCACGCTGCCCTGTGCAGTACAGGAATTGTTAAAAAAGGCAAAGAGTAACTGAAATGCATAGGGGGCTGATTGAGAGTGAAATACAGCTGGAGTACGCTTGGAATATGGTTCGTTTCCAAGGAGTGCAGTTAAAATTACTCTTTACAAGGTATTTTTTTATAGTTTAGAGGACATTATACCCAAGCCCAGGCAACAAGGCACTGCTGCTTACCCTTCTCTCCGGGTTGGTGGAGTTCTGAGTATTCATGCATATGTTATCAGGTAAGATCAGGTCTGACAAGTTCTGGAGGTGACTCTTCTGGACAAAAGAGAAAACAGAGGTGTCTCTGTTCCTGCTGGAATCTGCTTCTCTCTCTTTGCTGCTGATTCAGTTTTGTTTGAGATTATTTATCAATTCCTTCAGTAGACTTCCTGATGGAGATTAAATGTGTAGGGCTCTGATGCTTCCTGCCTGGCCCGTTCCTGGAGTGTTTGTGTTTGGAGAAACATGTTTGCTTGCTTTTGTCATTTAATCTTTTGCCGCACCCATATGCATCATAACTGCCCCTGGGACATGCCGGGTTTGAGGCAGATTGGTATTGAAAACATTGGCAGCATTGCTGTACTGTAAAATCTTCCCAACACAGGTCTAAGCTGAGCTACTGAATATTCAGGTGCAAGCAGGTTTAAAGCAGTCGTGCAGTGGTGTGTTGAAAACTTTCCTTCAGAGATTACACAAAGTTTAGTAATGCTTCATAGTCAGTTGTATGTGCTGGCTGGGCAGGGTGCCCTCATCTGCACGTGAGCTTGGAGAGACAGAATTTCCCATCCAGGCTTTGTTGGCAAAGAAGTGCCTTTTTAAAATCAAGTATTTCCAATTGTGTTCCACAAAATAAATAGGACTTTTTCATTAATCCTCTATTTTATGGTAAAATCTCCTAGACTCTTTAAATCTATGTCCTTATGCTGTACAATTGTATGCACATTTGGGATATTCATGTGCTCGTTCTTTTCCATCCATTTGGAGTGACCCTTTCACACATTGTTCAAGTGCATTTGTTTTCTTACAGCTCTGTTGCTTTCCTTGTGTCTCATATTAAGAGGACTTGAATTTCTGTGTGCAAAATTCCTTGCTCTGCTAAATCCTCTGTCTTTTATGCTTTTGCTCCCCTATTTTTTACCGTTGTTGATGTCAACAAACAGCATAATCCCGTTGGCAGTGATCCGAGAAACCTGCAGGCTTATGTTTCCTGTTTTCTTATCACATGCAGGTTTGTTGCCCATTGGAATATTGCTAAGTCAATGGCTGGATATTACCAAGAGTCTGGCAGAGCTGGGAGAGATGGGAAGCCATCCTGCTGCCGCCTCTATTACTCAAGGAATGACCGGGATCAAGTCAGCTTCCTGATTAAGAAGGAGCTCTCTAACATCCAGGTGAGATCTGCAGAGCAGTAGCCACCTGCCTAGATATGCTGCCTTAGCTCTGATCTGGTTTGCCTGCAGTACCCTCTGAACATGCAAAGATGAAATGAGTTTTTCTGGGTCTCAAGCTGTCTGTAGCCCTGTTTCAAGGGACAGCAGAAGGGGAAAGGGCTGCCAGACCCAGCTCCAACTCAATAGAGAGGCATGGGTGAGCCAAGGTGTGGAGTAGCGACAGGGCGATGTCTGTACCTGTTTGCCGTATTGATCAGGAGGGTTGGATTTGGTCATCGCTAGGGTTACTTTACCTGTTTACATTTAAATTGAAGACTATAGTTGTTGTCCCCATCTACTTTCAGGAAAAAAAAGGCACCTTAAAAGAATCTGACAAAGCTGTGATGACAGCTTTTGATGCCATTGTGAACTTCTGCGAGGAGCTGGGGTGAGTGAACTTCCTTCAAACGCTGTTTAATGTTGAGGAAATCACACCCTCTCCCTTCCTAGGCACTGTTACAGCTGAGACCTTGCGCGTCCTGCAGAGAGAAAATACTGAATGAATCACCTTGTATTTTGCTGTCCTGGCTGAGGAAGGTGTCCATGAGACATCTCTCACTTGCTCCCACCTTTGAGTTAACTGAGTTGTTGGTCTTGGAGCCTAACCAAGGGACATGGTGATGTTAAACTATAGCTCCTCTGGCTATGAGTTTCGCTACGTCCTATCTTTGACAATGGGTTAATTTAGTTACATTTGCTTTTCTTTTGACTGTTTCCTCCTTCACTACATCATCTGTTTTCTAAGGAGACAGGCAGCCTAGCCAGCATGGGATGGAAGCACTTAGAGATTTAATGTTTCTCTAAATCTCAGGGGCTCCACTCTGCAAAGTACCGGGTATCCATGATTCTCATGGACCTTAGAAGGAGCTGATGGTGCTTTGAATGTTTCAGAAACAGGCCCAAATTATGGACGTGCCCAGTCTAAATGCAGACTAGCAACCACAATGTGCCTTGTTCAGGTTTAGTTCATGACTTGTAAGCTGTAATTGCTATTCTATACTGGAGAAGACATCAAAGCTAGAATTCTGCCAGGAAGAGAGCAGTGTGTGTTCACTAACTGGAAATGGTCAACATGGGTCTTGCTTTCAAGGCTGCATTTTGTTTTTTCACGCTGGTGTCTAGGGCAACTTTTTCAGTGTGAATGTAACATGTCCTCCTTTTCTGATGCCTTGGTGAGCATGTTCTCGCCTTGTCATGTTTGGAAAACAAATCCTGGTGTTGTTGGGTTGCTCAGGGAAAGTTGTGCTTGTACTGAAGAGTGGCACAATATTGAGTGGTCCTGGGGCACTTGAAGGAGCACTTCTTTGCCCAAAGTCAAGGTGATTCTGGGAAGTAACTACAAGGAGGCTTCGTGCTATAAGAGTTTGATCAGTGATACTTGGCTAAGCAGCTCTGCTCCTTCTGGGCAGCGTTACCAGCTCACAGCACGAGCGGCCAGATGGCTGCTTGTGTCTGTATAATCTGAGGGGCAGCCGTATCTGTCGGGTAAGATGATAACCTCAGGAAACCTTGTCTTGGTGTCTATTTCTCCTTCACTCCTAAGCTGGTTATCAGTAGTTAGTCATGACAGTCGTTTCTTGGAATGGACACTAGTGCTGTAAGAACTGGGCTGGGATCACTGAACTGACCTTGCACAAGCCAGCAGCAGTCACAGGCCGTTCCAGGGTGGTGTCCCAGTGAGGGCATGAGTTAGGCTCCATGGAACCACCTGCTAGCATCTCCCACTGCATGCACACTGTGAAGAGCCTGACTGCTGTATGAAGTGAGGACCTTCTCTAGAGTTGCACTGCAGCAGTGAGGCAATAACAGAGCAAGGACAGAGAGAAAACATTCTCCTTTGCTCAGTTGAACAGTAACGGAGACAGGATTTCACTGGGGACACAAATAAGAGATTTCTGTACAGGAATATCACTGACCCAGTTAGAAATCCCATCTCCCGTACTTTGTCCCCCTTCCCCCGGTCTGGTACATTCTTCCTACTGTGTAACATGGTGGATGCAGCCCCTGGTCACATACTGCGGCACCACTGACAGGCTTCCCTGCTCATAACTGTGCAGGAGACTAACACTATGTAAAGGAATGCCACGTTGCATTTCCTTTTTACATTTTGAATTCATACAGTTCTACTCACTATCCAAACTGCAAAAGCAGACCTGAAACTCTGACCTTGCAAGGTTCTAAATAAGAACAAATAAAGACAGATCTGTATACTAGCAAGCCAGTTTTTGCATAGTATATTTAGGCTATTGTCCAAGTATGACAGGAGAACAATGGTATAGGCTGCTTTTAGAGAGGGTTTTAAACAAAGCATTTGCTGGTCAGAGTTTCCTGTTGCCCATTTGCAAGATGGAAAAAACCCAGGTAACTGCAGCGGTGGAAGACATCTTTATCAGTTTTAACTGGTGGTTGACCGTTTGCCACATCTAACCCGTGGTTTTGCTTGAAAGATGAAAATCAGGTAGAGGTGAGTTGACTTGCGTGCCTGGCTTTGGTGTTGTGCAGTTCCCTAAAACAGACAGCCATACATATGGAGTCTGCTGTGGACTTACAGAACAACTTGCTGGCGTTGCTGCGTTGCTCTTGATGCAGGAAAGTTGTATGGGGAGAAATAACCACCCAGGGAAGGAAGATGATAAAGCTTTCTATGAACACCACAATCAAGTTGTAGCTGTGCTGACTGTTGCTTAGCTGCCGGGCTCCAAGCAGCGCCTCTCAGCTTCGTGGTTTATGCACCACTCTGTCTATGCCTTGGAGATGAGCAGCACCCAAAGATGGCAGCAAATAAGAGGAGAGCAACAAAAACAAGGCAGAAGATGCCAATCACCACCAGCCCTGCAAGAGCCCAGTCACTTGTTAGAATTAGTCTCTTTAGGTCTTCCAGCGCTGAGGACGCCTCTTGCACTGCTGACATGCTGGCTCCCACCCTGCTGAGGCAGACAAGAACAACATCAGAGGTTGGTGTATCCTCTCTATGCTCTGAGCCACAGTCTATAGACCAGCAGAGGCACGCATGCTGGCTCTGCCTGCAGGCACCCCTCTTCCACAAGGGAGAGAAATGGGAGCGTAAACAGAAATGGGAGTGTAAACTCAGGATACCTGAAGCCAGTTTCACAGCCAGATCTACAGAGATGTAAAGTGGAAAGCTTCTGTTTTTATGAGATTTTGGCGATTGAGATTTATTTTAATCATAGTTTATCAATATTTTGAATATAACGTAGTGTATCTCCCAGCACGTTCCATATGAACCTTTCATATCTGTCAACTGTACAGCCTGTACATGAAAGGCAAGTATTCAGTGGGAGAGCTTGCTTGATACCATTGGAAAGATCTGTAAAAATGAGCTGGGCATTTAAACTCCAAGAACACACTGGAGATTAAATGAACACTTACTTAAAAACAAACAAACCCAAGAAAACCCCCATCAACAGTAAGCAAAGATCTTCATGTACAGCTTGTTGCTCCCCTAGGGCTTAGAATAGTTACATAAAAAAGGTCTCCCGTTACCAGAGTTTGCTTTACTAACACTTCACGTTACTCTGCAACAGAAGGAATATGAAGTTCTTGGGTTCAGCAAGAATTTAAACTGGATCTCAGTGGGTTCTACGTACTTACTCTTTCACCAATACTTTGCTTAATGACTTGGCTATCAGCTTTCCAAAGACCATCCAACATCTCTTTGCAAGCATCTTGTGGTTTTACTAAAGTTTCCCTGCTTCTCAAGGGAAAGGAGGGATTACTTCTCACACTTTCTCTTAAATGTGACTGTGCAGACATAATACAGGAAGAAATCTTTGCTATTTTTGAATGTTTGACTTGCTGCCCCTTATGTCTGTACCTTAGTACTGTAAGGAAAAGGATTAATCATGTGTTTCATCCTCAGCAAGTCCCATTTGACTAGGGGCACAAGCCCACACTTCAGTCTGCTGAAGTTTTTGTTTCTCAGCAACCAAATATTGAGTTCACGCTTCTTTTTGCAGAATGATGGCAGATGACCATGCGCAGTCTCTAACCAACAGGCACACAGGATGTGACAGCCATTCCGGATGGCTTCCTCTGCCTTTAAAAAGGAGGCAGCCTGGATACAAGTTCTGCAGTCCCAGAGGCAGAAGCCCTGGGTGACTGTACACCCTAGAAAATTCCTGTCCCTTTTGCTAACCACAGTTAATCTCCTGAAATAGGAGAGTTGTATGTATTTTATAAATACCTGAAGCTGTTGTGTTGGTAGTAGGTGTTTCTTCTGGTGCCTCCTCTGCACCCCCTCCAAGAGATGTTGGCCTGTGGTGAGGGACCACCTTACTGCACCTGAGGACTTGTAGAGCTAGTGTGGACGGTGCCTGTTTGTACTGCAGTAAATGATTAACAGCTGACTCCTGCAAAGGTGTGGCTAATCTAATCGAAGGCCTTGAGCCTAAGTCAAAAGATCTAGCTCAGCTGTTGCTCAGACATTTCTTCCTCTCCATGGCTTTATCCACTGCTGCACCTGTTCCAGTGCTTGTAAAGGGCCACTGTGTCCTCTGGCTGGGGAAGGCTGCAAAAATTGGTGGAGATGAGAGGCCTTTGTTTCCCAGATCCTGACTGGATCTGTATTGGAAGCTCCATTAGGACACTGCCATGTGTAAAGACTGTGAACAAGACTGCCCTCCAGTCCAAATTTCATTGTGACAGTTGGGATGGATAAACTCATTACAGATGCGTTCACTGCTGTTAGCTGCAATAAAACTGACTCGCTGCTGCATTCCTAACTGAAGAAGACCAGGGGGATGGTGCTGGAGAGAGGTGGGATGCGAGGAGAGTGTGGTGTGTGAAACTGCGTGTCTGTAAAAGGAAACTCGTTCATCACAAGCCCAGCAAATCACTTTGAAATCAGAGGGGTGATGTTACAGAACAGAAGCTATTCCATTGAGTCATCAGTAGAACTTCATCCAGTTCTAGTGAGGCTGGACTCACTGACCCTGGAGAGGAACTATTTCAACACTTGTATCATCAGGACTGAAGTAAGTGTGTTCCCTTGCAGCTCCTTCTAGGCTCATTCAGGCTCTCACAACACGTGCAGAAGTTGCTGTGTTTGAAGCAGCCTTGCCTTAGGCTGCACTCTTCTGAATCTCCCTCTTCTTTTTGAAACAGAAGATTCATCCTCACTAGTGCCTGGAGCATTCCAGGTCCCTTTATGTGGGTAACGATTTAAGCCAAAACCACAAAAGCTTGTGTGAGTGGTGGGCAGGGACCTGGAGACTGGCACGTTTCTAGTCAACAGAAACTGAAGAGCTGCAGTAAGCTGAGGATTTGCTGGGCATCTTTTGGGCCAACCTGATCTGTGATATGCAAGAAGGTGGCAGGTCCCACCCAGCCCAGTCAGGCATTGGCTTATCTAAATACTAAGTACGGGAATAGTCCAGGAGAGTAGAATGGTGCAAAATGGTACAAAGCAGAACATTAGGCCTGTGAGGTGCAGACAAGTGTGTAGAAATGGGTCCAGGAACCCCTCCTCTGGGTTCTTGGCCACCTGAATTCTTTAGAGAATTGCTTAAGTTTCTCTCCTTTTTTTAAACACTGCTTTGCTTATTCTGTTTCTAATTCAGGAATCTACAGTGGCAGAGATAAGACAGGAGCCACTTCTGTTGTCCCCTTGCCTGGTGTCTGTCAGTGGTTTAACTTGTAACACTGCTGGGAGACATGTCACTCTTCCTGTTGAGATAAGGCCTGGCAGCTTGCTCCTAGTGACAGCGACCTGCCAGTCCTTGGTGTGTTTCCAGCCTGCTGAGCTTCCTCCTGACTGTTAGCACAGGCTGGTTCCGTGCCGCTGAAACATTCCTCAATGGGCTTCTGTTAATTCCTGTAGCTGTCACTGTCTGGCACAGGCTAGGAAAGAAAGTAAGCTCTGTTCTTTCCTGGGTCTTGTGACTTAACTTAGATGCAGAAACATCTGTTGAGTCTGTCTCCTGCAAAAGAGGTTCTGAGCCTCCCTATGTCACCTTGATTGCCACTTGTTTGTAAGAGAAATAAGCAAAGATTTATCTGACAGAGAGGT
>JAVSBS010024965.1:0-15618 GCA_033124195.1 Coracias cyanogaster | reverse complement strand
TGGAGTTCAGTTTTTCTAAACACCCTGAGGACAGAGAGACCTTGGCCGTTTCTTTGCATGCTGGGCTTAAATAGTCTAGTGCCAAGTTAAATTACGTTTTGTATGTTTATGCAATGCAAAAAGGGTTTTCTTTGTTCATTTAAATCCAAGCTAAGGAATAAAAATCAGAACCAGCTGGTTTCTTAGGGATGGGGGTGGATGGAAAAACTGAATCTACAGAAAGATCCCTGTGCAACCTAGCAGGGAGGCATAGCTGTGGCCTTTTGGCGTGCAAAGGTCACTTTTGAGACTAGGGTTAAATAGTTCTTTCCAGATGATTGCCATACCCCAATTGAGCTGCTCCAGAAACGGCTGCTTGATCCTTTGCGCAGTGCTGCAGGGTTCTGTGTCAGCAGGTCTCCAGTTCTGTTTCCATTCCAAGAGATGGTGGTGCAGGCAGAGGTGGAGTGATTTGTGTTTTCTGCTCTTGGCTCTAGAAGAAAAACTTTAAAAGAAAAAAGTAATTCTGGCTCTAACATTCTGGAAACATTTGTACCATTTGGGGGTGTTTCTGCCTGCCCAGAAGGTCTCCTAGCAAGGAATCTGCTGTAACCTTTTGTACCATGCTCTGGGCTGCACCAGAAGAAGCAAGTATAGGAGCTTGGCTTCTGAAGTTCAAGTGTACAGTGTAAAATTAGAGATCGGGACTGTAGAACTCCACGTAGCTTAGCAAATTGCCTAGCCTGAAATTGTAAGAGCTTCTCATCTCAGTAATGGGCATTCCTCTGCCGCATGGTCCCTGAGCTGGAGCCCAGTGAAGGAGTTTCTATTCTAAACCTTGCAAGGAATGTTGCATGTTTACCTTGGTTTGAACTTCTTCAGGGACAGAGTTTGATGTGGGCCGTGCAGTTTCCTTTGAGAAAATGTTTTTCTGCTTGACTGCACTTCTGACTGCACGCTGGTTCCAAGGGCTCTCTCTGCTTTGGGATTGCTGCTTGTGGAGTGTAGCAAAAGGGTAAAGAATAAATCACTTCCTAAAAAGAAAAAGTCAAACTCCCCTACAAAAGCTATATTAGCTTTTATATACATACATATACATATATATATGTGTGTGTGTGTATATATATATATAAAAATATATGTAATAGCTATATTAATGGACTTTTGTATCTTCCATTCTACTTGTGATGTTAAGTCTTTGGTCGGGACTAGTTTGGATTGTGATCTCTTTCCAGCTGATTTCAGCAGAATCAAGATCTTACCCTAGAGATTAGCATAAGGGTGAGGCTAGTGCTGTGTGACCTAAACAAGTTGTCTTATGTATCTGCCTTATCTTCCTCATGTACAGCACAACAGCGATGGTGTTATTTACAAATTTCAGAACGAGCTATAAGAATTAGTTCCTTTTTTTATTATACTGTGTTCAGGTAAGCTCCCAGGCACCAACAGTAGTAAAGGTGCTGTGGGATACTTGAGTAACTGTAGTGATTGTTATGAAAACAGGCAAGTCTTGAGAGATTTGAAATTGAAGGTTGTAGGTCTTAACTTCCTAAGACTGGAGTGTTGTTTCAGAGTCTAGAGCAGACACCCAAGTTGATACCTCACAGATTCTGTTGGGTTTGGAGCAAACATAATTGTTTGCCAGTGTTTTTCTCAATGCGGAATTTCTCCTTGCTCGTTGTCCTTCCTCAAAACTGCATCCACTGAGGATGGGAACCCTCCAGAGCAGACAAGACATGGCTGTTAGGGCAGCAAAGCTGATGGAACTTGTTACAGAAGAAATCCTGAATGACCACAGCACAAGGAGGTCTTCAGAACACATTGTCAGGCTAATGTCATGAACTTTTGCTCCATAGCTGTAGCTAGAGATCATATGAAGTGAAAATAGGGCGAAGAGAGGTAAGATGAGAAACTCGCATAGAAAAGAAAGTGAACATGATGCTGATGTCTTGTGACAGGCAGTTTGGAAGTTCCTGCTAGGCTGGGGTGGCAGCCTGAGATTCGTGGTTTCAGCTGTTTCCTCTTCTGATTGTTCTTTAAAACATAACTCATCTATCTGGTGTTCTACCCTCCTCTATGTTACAAGGCCTGGCAGGGGAGGGTATAAAACAAATCTTCTAATTTGAGTTTATTTGGTTTGAGAAGAAAAGGCTGAATGTGCCATGTGCCGTGAGCTGTTAGCTTTGGTTGAAAAGAGAGAGCCCAGTAATAAGGCAGGGGGATGCCTGACATCTGCAGGGGTGCTGCTCAGCTGCCAGGATGAGATGATCCTTTAAAACTGAAGCAACATGTCCTACATTTAGGGCTTCTGTAGATTTAGATTCCCAGAAAGTGCTAATACTTGTTTATAATGCAGATTCATCTTGCTGTGCCCACTGAATAAAGCTGTGAAAATTGCCATAATAGCACTGACATTATCTGTCTGAACTGTTTTAATGGACTTGTGCCACATTGAAGCACTCAGAGAAGTTGGCTGCTCAGCCCTTTCGAGAATAAAGCCATTAAAAGGCCTCAATCTAGACAGTCACGAGAAAAGCCGTGGTCGGGGTTTCTTTGTACTGTGTGAGCTGGCTGGTGGAGGGCTTCAAGGAAGAAGCTTTGGGAAGACCATGTCGTGGGTGGACACATCTCTCTGTCTCTAGCCAGGTTGCTGTAAGTATTTTGGAACTGATGTAAATTGATAAAGTTTTTTTTGGTCTGTCTTTGGTTTGGAAAGCTGTAGCCCATCTGTGTGTCTACACAGGTGCATCAGAAGTTGAACTATAGGGAGTGGGTGAGGTTAAATTTACTGCTGAGGAATGAGATACTTGTTTAGTCATAACCCTGGTGGCGTTGGAGCAGCCTATTTCAGTGCAAATAACAGGAATTTGAGTTTGTGGTTTAGCCCCGGGACTGGAAGTTAGAAAATGCAGGCAGTCTGCCTGGCCCGCCAGTGGTGCTTACTGGTTGTGTGACTCCGGGTAAGCCAACCCATCCCTCTGTTGGGTGACGTCATCGCTGCAAAGCGGCAGAACACGTAACCACCGTCAGAGGTTTGTTTGCTAATTGTTGTGTGTCTAAGTCTGTAAAATGCTCTGAAATATTTAGATGGAAAGACAGCAAGTCCCTGGTTTTGTAGCAGTTACAAAATGAAATGACCTTTGCTTGCTGACTGCTGTTACGTTTCATCACTGAGCCCCTTTAGGATGAAGGTAGATGAAAGCTTGGCTTCCACTCGTGGTTGCTCCTTACTTGCTCGTGTTCCACCGGTTTTACTGTGCTCCCTCTGTGAATTTTTGCTTGGGTGGGTTTGTTGCTACAGTTATCTACAAATGGAGACTAAGCTTTCGAGGGGAATCTGTTGGTGCCAATGCCTCTAGTCCCAATGCAGCAAGTCCCAGTGAAGGTGCGTTGGATCACCTCCGCTCTGCCCACTGCCCACATCAGCAGCATTCCAGAGACCTTGCAAAGTAGGACCTCCCTGATGTGCCCAAGCAAGCAGAATGGCAGGGCAACATTCTCCTTGTAACATTGTCTTTTTCCTAGGACTGTGTCTGTGGCGAAGTACTTATGTTGTTCTTAGGCTGACAAGTGAAATAGGTTGATTGAAACTGGACCAATACAAGAATGGGAAACCTGTATGAACTGTGGTAGGAAATCTTAGAAGGCGGTCACAACCTCATGGGAAGGAGAGTGCTGAGCAGCTGAAGGGGAGGGGATGCTTTTTAATTTGGCCTAAAACCTTAAAATAAACTCTGACTGTATTTGGCCACTTTCTTAAGAACACGAAGGCTTGGCCAGTTTCTAAGCCAGCTCTGTTCTTGGTTTCCTGAAATGTGCTTCTGATTTCGTACGGATAAGGTCTGCAAATGCTTCCTGTCCTAAACCAGTGCTGGGCTGCTAGGTGGCATTACAGTTTAGGTGCGTTTTGGCAGAACATGCAAAATTCCTGTATGATTGTTTATTGTTCTACGTTTGTAATGTATTTCTGAGATGAAAAGGGATTTAGAAATGTATTTGTATTATCAATGCGTGGTTTTCCCTCATCATTGTTAGTGCAACATTTGCTGCCATGACTGTAGTTCACTAGCCACATGAATCTTATCTTTAGTTCACAGACAAGCCCATTTTTCCTAAAACAGGAGCAAACGGAGTCAGGCAGACCTATAATTCATTCCCAAGCAGATGAAAATAGTTTCCAGTATCAAGAGAATTCAGCCTTTTAAAAGCACACACCCAAACGGGTAAATTGCAGCTCAGTGTCATGGGGGAAAAGTTTGACTTTGTCAACTGGTCTGAAAAAGAAGGCCACACATTCTTTCAGATTATAAAGCTGCCCTGACTGGGTAGCCACTTGGCTGCAACACCCTGTCATCTCCACCACCCACTATTTGGAGATTGGTTTTGAGGAAGCACTGTAAATGCTCTTTCCCTCCCCTACAACCTAATATTAGATTAATATAAAAAGACACTGAATTCCCTGCAATAGCAGTTTCAGTAGCTGAGGTACCCATTGGGCCACTGAGCTGAGAGTCTCTATACCTTTTACAGAACACCCTCGTTTTCCCCAGTCCATCCCACAAACAAGTCCACAAAACCCCATGAGATAATACCTCACTACTAGTCCCATCTTTAAGTGGGGAAACCAAAGCACAGAACTATCCAGTGAAAAGAAAAGGTCAATTTTAAAAATAAACCTGTAGCTCTTCTACAAGAGAATTTTTTTTTAGGGTTGCTGATGCTTGAATCTAGCCTGAGTGACTATTCTAATATTAGCAAAATAACCATTTCCCAGGAAGCTGACAGAGAGGTAGCTGTGTGCCTGTGAACGCCTTGTAAATAGTTTCTTCACAAACGTACTGGGATCTATCAGTAGTTTGGTGTTTGAGGTGAGGCAGCTGGAGCCCACCAAGAGTGCTGGAAACACCTTCATCTTTCAGCCACCTCTGTGCCCTGTCCTTGCCTGGTCTCAGATGTACAGGTCTCAGAAATGGTATGCATTTTGATTTCTTTTTTATTTTTAAATATGCTGGTCTAATGCTAGTAAAGATGCTACTTGGGTGTAGGAACTCAAAACTGAAGGCTGCAACAGCTGCTTCCTTGGAAGAAGCTTGTTTTGAACCACATTGGCTGTGGTTGCACAGGGTAGCGGTGAGAGCCTGCCTGGAGGTGAGGGGTAGGTGCTGCTCTCCTCACCCAGCTCTCTTAGTCCCTGCATCCAGCTCTGCTCTCCGGCCCACTGCAGGCTGCGTGGCTCAGGGTTTGTGTTAGACAGGATCTGCTCTATCAGACTTGGGTTATTTGGTACCTGCACTCTCATAACCGCTTTTGTGCTGCAGTCAGGCTGAGAGGCCCGTGCACTGTGACAGCTGTAACACAAGCCATGTCCTGCTGCTTTTTATCCAGACATGTGTTTCATATTGCTTGTTCCCCCCCCCGACATATGTACAACACGGCTGGACAAGCCCCCAGCCAAACCCATTAAGATTTTCTTTTGGCAAGGAAAACTTGGCTTGTTTCTCTACCTCCCTCCCTCCCCTGCCCTTCTCGTCTGGCTCCTCCCTCCTTCCCCCCCTAAGCGTTGTTTTTCCTGTACTTCTTTGAGAAACGATCTTAACTGCACCAAACAACCTACAGAGACTCTTCATTAGCAGGGTGGAAACTTCCCTCCAGCCCCTTTGAACCGAAGGCTAGACTGGAGGCTTAACTACTAGATCTTCTCACCCAGGCAGTTCCAATTCGGTGTTTGAACAACACTAGGTCAGAAAGACCTGCTCTCCCTTCCACATTAATAGGAATGGAGAGAAGTGGAAATACTTGATCCTTAACATTCCTCCCTACAGGCATATGTGGAATTGGGAAGACATTTTTCTGTGAGAATTGGCTTTCTGCCCCTCTCCCTACCTGTTTGTAAACAGCTGACTGCCCATGCACCTCCTGGAAGAGCCAAGGGGTCCCAGCTCAGTGCTAGGAGCTGCAAGAGCTTCCAAGCAGAGTAATCAGCTTCAGATGGCAGAAAACACAGGCTTATAGGGACAGTCTCCTTGCCAGCCCCCTTCCTGTACCCAGCACAGGTTGTGGGACACCTCTGTGTAAAACCAAGGCTTGAACTTGATGATCTTAAAGATCTTTTCCAACCTAAATGATTCTGTCATTTCATGTATTTGGGGGATCCTTTACCTCTTCCTTCCCTTCTCCCTGCATTCAGACCCAATGGTCTGATTCCTGTAAACTGTCTATGGTTTGTGTGTGTATGTGTTCTCTCAGAGCAGTGGTTTCTCATGCTGTTTTAAATAGGAAACAAGCATCTGTGCCCAATACACAGGCTGATTTTTTTTTTTAAATGCTCATGTTAGAAGCTGTGTAAAATCTTTCCACTTATTTCTATTGGACACAGATGCTTAACTTGCATAGTATGCTAGCTCCCTGAGCAGGGTTTGTTTCCTAAGCTCTCTGTTTGCTTCAGGATTTGGGGGATAAAACTTAGCTCCAGCTGGGAGGAGCTCTGGAGAAATGCCGTGGCTGGCACCCGCTTGGTTTCACATACCTTGCCTGTGCTGGCAGCTACTTGCTAATGGCACATACACTACTCGTACAGCGGAGCAGAGCGGCTCCCTTGTCCACACTGAGCATTACTACAGCACGTCATCCCTGTGGAGAATGCCCTCTGCTAGACCTGCTTATCAGCTATGGTCACATTCCGAAACAGCCACAGAAAAATGAGCAGACAGCCTTTCTAAACAGCACAGAAGTTGCTTACTCCTGCCCGGCTGTGGAAGCCCCGCAAGAGCACAGGCTCTTTGTTAGCAGAGCGGCTGCAGCGCAGGTTTCTGCAATCCTATTAAAAGCTTTTCTCTCGCCCCCTTTTCTCCCGAGTGTCCCCTGCAAACACATTCAGGCTAGCGAGCTCTGCTCCATGGCTCATCCCGCAGTTCCCCATACGGAGAGCGACAAAAGCTCCAGCTACTTGAATGTTCAGGTGCTCCAGCTGACCGAACACCAGCAATAGCGCAGCCTTACCCCAGCCGCCCCGCGAACTCTTCTTCTCCTCCTCTTGTTTTTCTTTCTGTCTTCTTCAACTTTCACATCATCTCGCCCCTCACCCTGGCTTGTGTCTGGCTCCTCACTCGGCTCCTCTCTGCTTGGCTGCTGACAGCCAGCTGTTGTCTCTGCCTTTTTTTTTTTGTTATTGGTTGTCCTGGAGATATGAAGTTTCGTGTTACATGCGTGCCAGAGAGGAGGGCGGGTGGCGAGGAGCCACCACAGCGAGCCAGAGCCAGCAGCTGGTGCGAACGCCCCAGAGCGCCCAAGCGCCAGCACTTGTTGCCCGCTTCCTCTGTGCATCTCCTCCTAGCGAGGTCTGTTCTTTATTTCCCTTTAATTACAGCTTTTTTTCTGGAGTGAGACTTGAATTGTTTCCTTCCTTGTGATAGTTTGGGGGTGTGTTAAAGAAATTAACGTTTCCTTACGCTGCCCGGTTTCCTTCCCACTCTCTGTGGAAGGAGTTTTGTGTTCTTTGAAGAGGCAGAGCAAGAAATCGGGAGGACGGCGCAGGAGGGTCTGCCGCTGACAGGGGAGTGGGGATGATGCTGGGTACAGAATTTGCTCCGTGCCCTTGGCCACAACATTTACTCTTTTGATGCTGTGGGGTTTGCTTCTTGTATTCTGGGGACAGCCGACACCAACTGTCATGTCTCAGAGGGCTGTCAAAGTTCAGAGGGTATTAACAAAAGGTGTGGTCCTTGAGACAGGTGCAAATTTATGATTTCTTATCAACCTCATAATGTGCTCTTCTGTTTGATAAAGCTCATTAAATGGCTCTTGTTCAGCAACTGGCATCTATGAAACTGATTTGCCCTCACAGGATTTTTGTCTCTTTTAATGCTTTCATTTCTTGGCTTCATTCCAAGACTTGCTGGGTTGTTTTTTGAGGGGAGCTCTTCTGAGGAGGCTGTGTATCCTTCTTTGTCTTATATGAGGGAATGCTTTTTTTTCTGCTATACTTTGGGAGAGGCAAAGCTTCTTTTGGGGTGCATGACTGCTGCTTCTCTGACTGTCCATCCGCTTCTACAGGAGGTTGGAGAAGGAACAGGAACAGGGCTCCTGTTTTACCTGGTGCACAAAAGCAGGCGAGGTGCAGGCAGCTGTGTGGCCACTTCAGCACTGTCCTGAAATGTAGACCCAGACAAAAACATGTTAATAAACTTGATCACTATTTGCTCTTCATCCTATCCCATGATGTCAAATCAGGGTAGGATGTCTCAGATGAAATAATGATTTTGCTTAGACATCTTAAAGACCAATGGTTAGCTCGTACATACCTCTGTTGAAGGAGGGGGAGGCAAATCATACAGTTGCATATTTAAAAGATTAAATAATTGTAGGACGTATAATAATACAAACTACCATTATTTTATGGAAACCAGCTCTCCATCTTGTGGGCATTAGTCAGGTGCTTGTGTGACTGAGTGGGAAGTTTTCCCATTGCACGTCAATGCATAACCGACAATGTTTCAGGGCCTCTTGTGTTCAGTTAAGCATTAGTTTGGTTGGGCGTTTGTTAAGCAGCATGTTCAGTTAATCCTGTGGTTACACCCAGTATCCCTATTGGTAACTCTGGCTTTGGCCGTTTAACTTCAGTTCTAGGACTGCAGTCTTAGTTCTGCAACTGAATTTCCGCTATGACCCAACTCATAAGCACAGTTGGCTAAAGTGGGGCTGTGGCCCTGATTTGTGTAATTCTGCAGGAAGATACAGGAAGTTACAGGAGGCTGGACGGAAAGAGCCTGGCTTTACAAGCCCAGCGGGTTGGAAACTGGAACTCTAAATTCTGATCTCTGCTTCTACCAAAGCCCTCCCTTGAGGCATCTCTCCTGTTTGCAGTGAGGGATAGAGGTGTGTGTGGATGTCCCTCCCCAGCATAAGCCTGGTGAGTAGGCTGTAGGAGTGAGGAGAGGGCTTGACCATTACTGTACGCCTCGGTTAACTCTAATACAGATCAGTGCGTGTGAGAGAAAGAGACGTGGACTAATGAGAATGCCTGCCTGTTTTCTTTTGGGGAAACAAAAAGCTGACTTGCAGCTCGCTGACATTTCTATAGTCACGTTGCATTGGCAGGACGGGCAGCACCAGTAGTTCTTTTGGAGAGGCAGGGCAAGGGGATCAAATGTGTTGTCCCCATCGTGGTCCCCCCACCCTTCCCCACCATGTGAAAGGAGCTCTTTGAGTGCAAGATGAGTGTGAGCCAGTGCGGCTCTGCAGGGGGATATAAAGCCAGCTTTGTCGTAGCCCTCTCTAGGCTTTCAGTGCCCCAGACCGTGCAGCGCAACCTCACGCTACGGCAGCCCTCCTTACCTGAGCAGCGCCAGGTCTCTGCGCTTCAGCACACACATTTCTTTTTGCTATGGTGACAGTAGTCTGTAACCTGCTGCTTTGCTGCTTCACTCGCTCTTCTGCTTGGTAAATTAACCTCCCAGGCCGTGGGAATGAGTGAGCCAGCTGCCGCTGAAGACCCTTGCAGGGCTTGTTTGTGATGCTGTGGTAGGCATGCAGTTATGTTCCTCCCAGACACACACATGCACACAAGTTAAGAAGCAAACTGCATTTGTTAGATCTCTGGCAAGTTCAGACATGCCTTAAAGGGTTTATAAAAAGAAAAATTAAGTTCTCACTCTCTTACTTTTCCCCTCTGTGACCCACTTTTTGCAGATGAAGTTGTTAAGCCAACTAGGGCACTCCTTGGTATGGTAGACGAGAAAAATCTCCATTTTGTCCTTCCTTGCAGTAAAATAATTCTCTTCTAAAATAACTCTTGTTGCTTGGCTGCAGGATTTGATCTCTAAATGCCTGATGAAGTAAGTGTTTCTGTGTCTCTCGTATCAGCATTTTGAGTAACAGACAAATGGTCAACTCTGCTGTGAAACCCAAGTTTTAAAAAGCTTCTCTAAATTCTGCCTGCTTTCTTTAGAAAAAAAAGAAAAAAGTAAGTGCCTGGTTCTTATTTATCTGGCAAAATCAGTGTCTTCACTGGTTTAAGTTAATGAGTGTTCTAGAAGAGAAATTACTTCCTGCCTGTATCGCTCGTGAGCACACCTCTGTCACCAAACCCAAAAGCACTGAGCTGCCAGAAGTCTTCTGAACGTTCTTGGAAGAATCTAATCATCTCCACATCGCTAGTCTACTAAGGCTGGTGGAACTCGTTGTGCAATACTGTGTGAGCAAATGGACTGGTTTTCATGGACTGGGGCCCTACCCAAACCTCTGCTGCTGATCTGAAGCACATGTGAGCACATCAAGGCCCTGGCTGTGTTATCTGAGTAGTGCTCCCCTGTGACCTCCGTCCAGACTTTATTTCTGTGACTTAATTTACACTCTGTTTCTTCAGATGTCTATTTCTTGACCTTCAAATCACAAACAATAAAATGTAGAAGCTCTCCAATGTGAACTTGTACAGACATACTCTGAACTCTGAGGTGTAGGGATCAACAGGACTGCTTTACATGTTTATCCTAGAGCCATTCTGGTTGGACACAGAATGTATTTGGCCAACGATGCAGAATTAATAACTGCATATTTCATCCACAGTGCCTGTTGCAGATTTCAAAGATCTGAAAGCATTTAGCAGAAGAGATCGACGCCACTGTTTGTTTTACATGTGAGGAAGGGGAGGCAGAGAGACCTTAAGGAAGGTGCCAGAACAGAACCTCAGTTCTGCTCCAGGGCTTTAATCCCTGTGATTCCTGCTGGAATGGGCCATCTCTGCAAAAAAAGACTCAAGCCTTTATCAAAAGACTCCTTGGCTTTGGAGGGTGGAGTTCTTGTCAATAAAAATCCTTACCGGATCGTTTTCCCTTTTGTCTCCTAGGTGTCGGCATGCTGCCATAGCGAAGTACTTTGGTGATGTCACCCCACCTTGTAACAAGTGCTGTGATTACTGCAAGAACCCAGGGGCAGTGAAAAGACAACTGGAGTCACTGGAGTGCTGCAGCAACAGCTGGAGCAAAACCTGCATTGGGCCAAGTTCCTCCTGGGATAGCTATGACCCAGAGCTCTATGAAGGCGGGAGGAGAGGTTGCAGAGGTTTTAGCAGGTCTGTACTTGGTAGCTCAAACTCAGCTCATAGGAGCTATCGAAGAGAAGAGAGCATCTCCCAGCTGCAGGCCCAGCCACTCCTATTTTCAGCACATGTTTCTGTGTGGCGGTGTTTTTCCTGTAACTTCCTGGCAGCAGGAGCTGGAATTTCATTTTCCACACTTTGGCAGTCGTGATCACATTCATGTGCTAGAGAGTCAAAAGCTGTTTTGACTGACCTAAGAATTGCCCTGCAGAATGTAATTGGTTCAAGAACCTAGCCTGACATTTTTTGAAACCAGTAAGTGGGCTCAGCCCGTTCAGTCACAAGGATCAAAAACATTTAAACTGAGACCAACGTGACAGCGAAGTGTGACATGGTCCAGAGTTCATTCCTGTCTGTGGGCCAGCAGTCTGGGGGGCCACTGGCAGGACTTAGTCATCACAGAGTCATCACGTTCCCTATCACGCTGACAGCAAAAGATGTGCAGTAGGACACATGATTAATTCTGTAAAATGCTCGGTGGTGTGGAGATGACAGCTTCTCCTCCTCCTTGCTACCTGGCTGGGTTGCAGCAATTGTGCAGCTCTGTCAGGACGCAAGTTTCACTGCCCGTGAAGCTCAGCCAGGATGCCCAGTGCTGTGGGATGGCTTAGCCCTCTGCTTTACCTTAAATGGCTTGGGACCAGTAGCTTTATTCTTCAGGCAAGTCCAGCTGAGTCGGGAAACTGGTGTACTTGTGACCTGAGCCTGTGTTTGATCTCAGGACCTGGAAAGACGCGGGCAATGCTGTTTTACAGCACGCTGTTTGCCACTTGATTTATTGAACCTCTCCGTGAGTTGGTTGTAGCTTTGCCTTGGAAGCTGTCGTAGTCAACAGCCTTAAAGCTCTGATTTGTGGTACCTCTGAGTTTTGGCTGTGACAGCTCTGGAAGGCTGTAGACTCTTGGGCTACCTCTGGCAAGAATCAGCTGCATTTCAGTGTATTAGTGATGGGGATTTCACTTAATACAGCAGTCCATGAACAAATGAGGCTGAGGAATGGAAGCTTTGCCCTTTCTTGTCATCTCTGCTCCGAAGGCAGTCGTGACTGACAGGCGGGGTACATGACACAAGGCAATGACTCCTCAGCTCTGTGGGAGAAGCTGGAAGAGCTGCTGAAATGGAGGCCTCCGTTCTCTGAGCACTAGTTGTGTGCTACTAGTTCATGCTACTGCTTATTAGTTCATGGCATTAACAAATCCATTAACTGCTATCCAGGCTGAGGGATGGTAGTGAAACTAAAAGCTAACACTTGTTCAGAATGTGAAATAAATCATCTTTTGTAAATACTAGGATGACCTGGGCTTTCCAAAGCCTTTTCCCCAGTTAATGCTGCAGCTACAGAAGTGTTTGTTCCTCTTGTTTTCCTGCCTTGTCCAGGTATGATGAAGAAAGCAGTGGGAATAGGGATGAAGCCAATGAAGAGAGTCGGAAACGGGAGTGGAACGACTTCTACAAAAAGCAGATGAGTCTGCGCAAAGTGAGTTGGAATCCCTTTGTAAGAGACTCACCGATTCTTTACTGTGAGCTTGTCTTGCAGACATAAAGGTTTCCTAGCACTAATGGAAGTAAATTATTGCATCTTGCTGTTGCTTGTTCTGTTTTTTACTTTTTTAAACCGCTGCTTTTGCCGTGTTCTCCGTATTCTGGGTCAGTCCTATAATATGAAGAAATGCAGCTTAGCCATGTATTGATTGCTCTGCAGTGCTCATCAAGAGGATCCTGGTGTCTTTGATACCTCTGATACTAGTAAAAACAGATTTCCTCATTGAGCTTCTCTTGCAAATTCCTACAGCAAAGGTGAACTTTTGGCTTTGATTCTCATTCTTTGTCTTCTTTCCCCTATTATGGTGCCTTTTCAGTACTTTTATAGCTTCAGCATTAATTTTTCCTGGAGCAGAGGTGTAAAATGTGTCTTCTGTGCTTCTAGACCTCCATGTGTGTTGCAGGAATGGAAATGTTTGACTGATCTTTGTTTTCTTCCAGGGCAAAGAACCAGAAAAGGAAGATTTTGTTCCTCCAAGTAAATATCTTCTTTGATTTATAGTGGGTTTTCTTTAAGAGAAGAAAGTCTTGTATTTTGCAGCTGTCTGTAATTTATATAGCACAGCACTGGAGGTATCAGTCCCTAGGCACAGAGGCTTTTGGCTGTGAAAGCTCAGCTGAAGGAGATGGATCAGAGCTTAGCTTTGGTTGGGGTGAAGACATGGAATGCATGTTTCTGAACAACTTTTCCAAATAAGCAAGAGAGAAGGGAAACTCAGTCTGACCTGACTCTGTAGGCTATTTCTGCAGTGCTTATGCAGCAGTATTCAATTGGGCTATAAGGAAGCTGCTGAAAAACTTTGTTGTTTGTAACTGTGCTGCTTGGGGCCCTGTCTAGCAACACAGTTCTTATGCTGTTGTAAAAGAATACGTGGTAGTTCATCTTGCCTTGTTTTTTTTTTTTTTTAGTTGGTATTGCAGGGAGTGGAAAAGAGTTTAGTTTCTTAAGATCTGGGATTCCTTGAAAAATGATTTCCTGAGATGGGGAGGTTTTGGAAAGCTGTTAGTTATAAACTAGCAAAGTAGATGTTCTCATCCAGAGAGAAAAATCTCACATTGGCTTCTGTCTACTCTTTTGGAGTTTGTAGCTCCTCCAGGTAAGAAGGGTGCCTGTGGTGGTCCTTGGGGTGACTGTGCAGGGAGGAGCATGCCCAGCAGTCCTGGACTCAGGGCCAGTTGAGATGTTCTCCATCAATCCCAGCCCTGCTATGATGTCTTTTCCAAATGTCTCTTCTCTGGTAGGTGCAGACTGTCCCTTGAAGGATGCCTGCAGCAGGAGAATCTCTAAGCTTACAGTGAAGGTAAGAAAGGCTTGTTAACGTTGAGTCTTGCTGACTTGCAAAGAACAACAAAGATTCTGCCTGCTCTGTTCTTACTCCTTCAGGGATGGAAATCTGAGGGGCACTATGACTTCTGTCGCGTATGTCTGAGTATCCCATGTTTCCTAGGGACGGGAACACTGCTTGAAGATGCTGGAAGAAGCTTTGAGCACCAATCAAAAGGTTCCAGCAGCAGGAGGAGAAGGGTATGAGATGAGAGAAGAGGGGAACACCAGGTCTACTCTTCCCTGAGCAGCAGTACCACCCTCGGGGAATGCCTTTTGGAGTTATGGGGTCCAAGGATGTAGTTTCACTTAACAGCATCCTTCCTGTAGGGATGTTCAGGATCAGATGGGAGGATTCCTTTGTCTGATTCTGCGAAATCAGCTTGATCCTAGGAGTCGCAGTTCTTCCCTGTCCCACAAGATGGGGATAATGTACTTCTCAAACTGAGCAAGTGGACACGAGAACCTTGATTTAAAGCTGTTGTCACCACCCTTTCCATTCTCCAGCAATTCACCACTGCATGCCGTAGGACTTAACTGGAAGTTGTCATTTATTCTTGCATTGGAGGGAATGAATTTTGTGCTTTCTGGGAAATGCTTAAACATTAGTGTTCCCTTTGCAGATACAGAAGTGTGTCTTGCTAGAAATCACCCCAGCCTGTGTTACAGGTCAGACCCTCTTGCCTGCGCTGTGGAGCTGGAGTATGAAGCTTTCCGAACCAGTAAAATGGCAAACTCATACAAGGCAACTGTGCTCAAGAAGGTAGGGCCGTATGCCTGCTGGTCTTCCTTTGAACGTGGGGTGGCCTCAGCTCAAGGGGAAATAGGGTAGAGTCTGTATGGGAAAGATGAAGGAGAAGCTCTGCTCTGCCTTGGATGTCTTCCAAATAATCCTTCTTTATTTCATTTCCAGGAGGCCCAGAATCAGGTTGGTTTCATATCTTTGTTGACTTTACAGGCTCTGGACCTCTACATACCAGTGCAGGCTTATCCAGATATCTTCTAGGTCCAGCAATAAAGGGAATGGGGATTTCCTCAGACTGCTACTGACAGTAGCAAAGCTTTGGTTTACATTAGCGGGTTGCCGTAAGTCTCTCTTGAAGATGTTTCCATTCTTGAGAGAGATGTCTCTCCAGGGGAGACATTTGTTTTGCCACTGTGGCTTTTACTACATACAAAGGCAGGAATATATAAAGATTTCTGGCCACTAGAGAATATTTCTGTTCTCTTTTCAGGTAGCTGAAATCAACAAAGCCTCAAAACAAGGAGAGTTGTTCTCAGTCTTCGGATCTAGAACTGGTGGCAACAGCAGCTTGGAAACAATATCTGGGTGTCCAGCAGAAGAGGACTTCCTCCCTGCATCCCAGGTTTACTCGGTGAGTGAGTACAGATGGAATAGACAGGAAGGGAACAATGTGCTTAATCTTACCTGCTTTTGAATCATTTTATTGTAAGTCCTTTCTGTGGCCAGAGCTGTATATTTCTACTGTAATTGCTTTTCTCTGTCTCTCTTTTGGTTTTGGAGTGAGATTAACTAGTTATGCTGGTTCGTAGCAGTGAATACATCTAGTGCAGGCCATATGTTAAGAAAGTTTTTCTCATCCTGCTCTGAGGATGCCGCCTGTTTCCTTACTGCAGGCCTGTGACTCACCTCATCCCTTGCCCTGATGTCTCAGTT
>JAVSBS010024964.1:0-14873 GCA_033124195.1 Coracias cyanogaster | reverse complement strand
GGAAGTCTGCCAGACGATGGGTCACACAGGTTGCTGTGTTGCACGCCCTCTTCTGTGCTGTGACGCTGCTTTTCAAAATGAGAATAAAGAATTAGTTCCTGAAGTACCGACCCTGCATAGGTACTATATGAAATGTCAGTACGGGATCTTATGCCTAGGAAACGTTTTTCTAGAGGACAAAAAAAATTTTCAACTTCTGTCTGCCCAGCTTACCACCTCTAAAAAAAAGAATTTACATTTTTTTAAGTGCCAGTCTCACTGTACAAAAGGTGGCTGAGCCCTTCATTTCTTGGGCAATTGGACTGAAGACTAAACTAAGCCAGACCTTCAGCAGCACCTGCGCCATTGCCTGCCTCCAAGTCATTATGGACAACAGAGAGGTGCTGAGGGGGTCCAGGTCTGGAAAATTTAACTAATCCCTACTTCTTCCAAAAGCTTAGATCTATGTTTTGTTTGTAGTGCTGCTGAAGCACAGCAGTAGACACTGATCTTTAACTTCTCACTTCAACACTCATGCTCTGTAATGTCCAGAAAACACCTGAAAGCCTCATCTCCCTGCCAACAAGAGGAGCTTTGTCAGTGACTCTGGCAGGGCTGCACCTGCACAGCAGCTGACCAGTCGCTTTCGGAGCTGAACCCCACAAACGTACCCCTTCCATGTATTCAATGGGAACGCGGGAAGCCCTTATTCCTGGAACTAGACCTCTGCCTACTACAGCACTTCACCATGGGAGTAGTCCCTAGACTTCAACAGGATTAGTCTGTGCTCAGAGTCTACAGCTAATACATTTGTTAGATGGGGGACTTCAAGGCATGTGCATTCACAGTCCTTGCTTGATGAATTTTCTACAAAAGTGATGACTTCTTGCAGATGGAGGGATTTTTCTCAGGTAAGCATTACAAGACAGTTTATTAATGCTAAGAACAAATCCTGTCTGTAACATCAACGCCAATTTTTTGGAACAGGCCTCTCATCACAAGATAGATGCAGCGCTGCAACAGAAGAACCATAGAGAAATCTGGCTTCATCTCTTAGTTTACAACTCATCTACAGTAAAATATTTGTATTAATTCAAGACAACATAAAGATACCTAAGTGTTAAATATACTAATGTAAAGACCTTTTGTAAAGTAAGAGGGGAAAAAAGGAAAAGAACATAAAATTCTTACCTGGAAGAGTTCAGTACCCAGTTTTAAACAGGATTACATTTCTAGTTTGAACACATCTGTATGAGCCTTTCCTGATTCCTTTGCTTCTCAGGATCCTTACTAACAGGATTGCATATACGCCTGATTATATCAGTACCTATGAATGTTTGGGTATAATTTCAATTTCCAAGTTTTCTTTCAACTTCTCTAGAATTACTGGTATTGCCTTTCTTGAACATCAAGATAACTTGTAAAGTTTTTCTAGCCTTATCTAGACATTTCACATTCTAAACAAGTTATTCAACCAAGCAGATCTGATCCTTATAGAAAAATAGGTTTATTGAACAAGTGCATGTGCGAGGACAAAAGAGTCTACTTGTACGTTTAGCAGCCAGAAATGAAGAGCCTTATTTAGATTATTTTTTTTTTTTAATCAGGGTCTAATGAAATCATTTGAAATGTCAAGGCAGTGCTGTTCATTTTCTTTTATTTACTTTTTTCCCCTAGCTTGGTATGCATGTTATGTTCTCTGTCTTCCTAACATTAGGTCCATCTCAAACATTCTCTGTCAAAAACAGAATCAAAAGAACACAGCAAAGTTAGCAATCAAAGTTAGATCCACATGCATCAGGTTTAAAAAAGGGAGAAAGGGAGAAATAAGCATGTCTAGTTGTTTCCTATGGGTTCCCCATAGTTTGCATAGCGTTCGTGTTCCAGGTCACTCAGCACATTTCGTTTCTTGCCAGGAGTTCCAGCCCCGACGTCAGTGCGAGGGTAAGTTTGCAATTTGTGTAATTCTTGAGACAGTTTGCCCAGCACACAAGTACTCAGACTGGCACAGCGTTTGGAAATAGGTCTATCCAGGCTGCAGGGGGGGAAAAAAACAAAAACAAACATGCCCAAAGGAAGAGTAATCTCCAACATGCATGTTCATGCATTTCTTCCCTAGATAAGGACCTGCAGTTAGGAAAAAGGTAAAAACACAAAACAAAACCCTCCACATCACATTCCATGCAGGAAAGTTCATACAAATGCAGTCAAAATGAAAACACTATTTTCCAATGAATTCAACTTTGTTGAAAAGCAAGTTCGTTAGCCTTTTGGATGCTGCTGGTCAGAGGTCAGGAAGTTTTACTGCCCACATATTCAGCATGCTGTTCAGTCTCTCATACATCACCACCATGCTTTGCGATACAAATCCTATTAGGATAATGCAAATGTTCTTGCATGCCTTTGGTCTAGGAGATGAGTGGTGCTACGTGCATTAGGCGGAACACATCCCCTCTGCCAGATACTTCCCATGCCTTACAACCGCATGCACTTTCACGACAGAGAATCCAAGAGAGACTGAATGGCCCCTAACACTCCCACTAGGAAGACGTACCTTTTGCTGCCATATTTTAACATAACCCCCTCAGTCAAGCTCAAATCGCCCTTCACTTTCCGTTGTAAAAGACAGATAGAAGCAGGTTAACTAGGTGGAAGTCATTCTCCTGATACCAACATCAGTGTATCTCTGCAGTATTACTCTTTACCAGTGAGGGGACTGCTGTTAGCCATAACCCCAAGAACAGAAAAAAACTGACCTGCAGAGGGTCTGCTCAGATGGCTTTTGCTAAATATCAAACAGATAACATTCCTCCATTGCCCTTCTCCTGCCCCAGGACTGCTGTCCTTACCTGTTCCCCTCGGAAGCTTGCTCCAACTCTTCTGCTGTCATCTGTATGAACTCTTTCACGAGCGCGTTCAATAACCTTCGAGCTTCATAATCACTGAGCGTCACTCGGTCTGTTATGGACTCCAAGCCAGGTCTAAGCACAGGCAAGCAAAACAGGGTGAATAAAACCTGGAGTGCTGCAGAGGCCACACACAGGAGAGGGGGGTTTGTCACACATCACCGCATGTCATTGACAGCGTCTCTCCCTGGTGGGAATGTGTAACCCATCCTCATGCACAGCATTAGGACTTATATATGTAATAAAAAAGCCACAGTCAAAAACAGCATGAAAAGCAGCCAGCTTTCTCATTCACCATCGTCTGTTCCCCTCTCAGATCTCTAAAGGATATTAAGTGTTTTCATAGCATTCAAACACAGCACGCAGCAAGAGGACCGGCTTCTTACCTGACGGGGGCTGCCTGGAAGCTATCCATCTGGCACACAACCAAGGCATAAACGGCAAGGAAAGATGAAATCTTCAGCATAACCATGATTTCCTCTCTACAACAAAGAGGTACATCAAGCAATGGATGTTTTCCAACCTTCTTGATCCTGCAAGTTCGGCTAAAGAGGTCATAGTTTCCTGGCCACAAGTAGCACAAATACTAGCAGCTTTTAATATGACCTTTCCATTTCTTTTGATTATTACTATTGTGCTCTGATTTTCCCAGAATTTTAAGATGAAACGTAGCACTATTACAGGGGATAAAACCGCAGCTTTTCTGAGCTGCAGTTCTGTACAGCCATCTACATTTATCTTAACGCAGACCTTCCTGCAAACTGGTGGAAAACACCTTCCTCTGACTGCGACACACATCGTCACAGTCAGCGTGTCCAACACGACAAAGCACAGCGATGGGACACGAGTCACACGGAAAAAAAAAAGGGGGTTTAACATTGTAAGTGCCCCTGTCAGCGCTTTCCCTGCAAGCGCTCGCTCCTTGGCAGGTAGCGCACGCTACCGCCTCAGATTACGCTATAGGAACTAAGCGGTTACACTGCAATAAATATTTCTACTCTGAAACCAGAAAAAGTATAAGTTAAAAATGAGCCATAAGCACAAAACCTGTAAAAAAAAGAATATCTGTAACTGAAGATACCTGCGTCCAGACACGCCTCTTGCTCAGGCTCAAGCGAGCACACAAGCAGCTGCCTCACCAGCTCCCCCGCGCCAGCTCCGCGGGACGCGGGGCACCTTCCAAGGGACGCGCGGCTCCCCAGGGCGCCCTGGAGGGTGCCCAGCACCGGCAGAGCACAGGGGAGGCACCGGGAGGGCTTTTGCCCGCAGAGCCGTCCCGCACGCCGTGCCGGCGGCGGAAGGGCGGGCAGCGGCCCAGGACTAACTTTCTCCCACCTGCCTGCTCCGCGCACGTGAATGAAGGCGCTGCGGCCCCGCGCAAAGCTCCGCGGGAGCGGCGGGCGGGCCGCGGCCCCCGCCAGCCTGCCCCGGGGGCAGCGTTTTCCGCGTGAAATCAGGGCTGGGCGCGGGGGATTGTGCTGGGGCTGAGCACATACGTGATGTCCGCTCTGTGGAGCGCGGCCGCAACACCCCTCGTAGCGTAGCGGAGCCCGCTGACACAAGAAGCCGAGGCGGATCTGCTGCTCTGCCCGAAGCCGGGCGTCCCTGGCGGGGACGCAGCCTTCAGCACCGTCCCGTCCCACCGGGGCATGCCGAAATCTGGAAGGAAACCGAGTTGGAGTCGCATGTTTGTCACTGTGGGAAAGTAAATGCGAAATTGTCCCCTAGAAAGATTGCACCGTAGCTTATACTTGGGTAAGTCCAAGATCGTGTTTTTGTAGCACCAGGGATCAAACCTTTTTCATACCCATCTCCGTGAGCGTTTTTAGGCAAGCAGATGCAATTTATATGAAGAAGAGCTTGGGGATCGTGTCCTGATAGTACCAGATACAAACCAGCTCCTAAACAGTCACAGTCTTCCTTGTTAGTGTTATCAGCTCATGGCACTCTCAGTGGTTGGCTTAAAGCCACAGCTCTTAGAGAAATATTAATCAGTCACAACGGCTTCACTAAAAGCCCCCCCTGCACCCCAAAACCCACCAGAAAATTGCTGGTGGCTATGGTTCTGTGGAAAATCTTGGAAGCATGGCCTTGTTATACACCTCAGCAATCCAACTGCAAAAGTTAACTTTAAAAGTTTAAGAAAAACCCCTGTTCTGAACCAAATCAATTGGTTGTTGGACCCCTTTGTGATATTTAAATGGCTGAAGAAAGAATCATAGCATGAGGAAATCAAAATTACTTTATATCTTGTGGAAATAGCTCAGATCCTGCAGCCAGGAATTATGTTGAATGATGTGCATGTATTTAAGTCTTATACAGCATGGTGTAGTGGATGTTCATAGTGTCCTGCCCTTTCTGAATTTAGGAGGTATATGTACTGCACATACGCCCAATGCGCCATAAATAATATGACCCATTGACTTACTACCACCCATAAACATGAGCTTCTTCACCCTAAAACCCATGCAACTAGCTCATGGTCTGCCTGGTGAACATGGTAAGCCACTTCTCTCTTTGTAGTGCTAAGCCTGTGAGTGTGCCTGGTGGCATACTGGAGCTGTTTTTTGAAGTTTTTGCACCTAGTCTGGAAATCTGGCTTTGAGCATAGCCTTAAAGGGTTGCTCAAGAGGGAGTTCAAACACAGTGAGAAGGGGTTTTCACGTGAACAAAACAATTAGAATTTGACCTGTCCAGTTGTCAGGAACAAACTTGCTTCGTCACTATAGTTACGGACCCAAAATTGTATAGTAATTTTTCATTTAGGTATTCCTTCTGTTAACACCAAGGCATAGCACCTATGCCTGGTGTGAAAAAGCCTCCCTTTGTAAGGTGTAGTATGTTTCAGTTCTGCACGGTTTCCTGCATCAAAGATTGACTTGTGCAAACTGACTGTTCCACTTCACCCAGTCACTAACGGTATATTAAACCAGCAGTTCAGTCATTTTTCAGATCTTTGTCATTTCTAGTCTGTGTCATTGACTCAATGTGTTGCAGAAAGCAAATGTGGCTTTTAGCTTGTTGAAAAAGTGGATAAAATAGAATTACATCAGAGGAAGGGTCCAGCGAAGAGTTATCTCCAAATCCAAGGAGCCTGTAACAGACCAGCCTGATAAAAAAAACCTCATTGAGTAGTCAGTGTGGGCTACTCAAAATACTTTTAAGTGGCATTTTGACATGAGGAGATGTGCAGTCTTTCAGATAAGGAACTCCTATAGAAGGTAGCAAATCATATTAGATAGAACTGTTCCTCTTCTTAAATGTTTTTTTCTCTGATGATAGAGATGTGGTAAGTTACGTATGGCATGATTTCTTTGAGGCCAGCTTCTGAGCTGACAAAGGTAGACTGCTTGGAAAAGGTGACTGAGTCTTGCCTTTGGAGATGCAGTCCTCCCCTCTGAGTACTAGTAGTTGTTTTGCATTTATTTTTTTCATTTTTGGGAAATCATGATCCCAAATATCTAAATATTTTGTAACCTTTTTTTGACAAGGTGTCAGCTGAGCTGCAAGAAACCAGGAAGTGCCTGTTACTGCCCCTCTGCTTCCCAACCGTCTGGTCTTGCTGGGAGCTGAAATCTGTCCATCTGCAAACTCTATAGGTGCAAGAAGTCTTTTTCCCACATGTACCTGAGGTGGGATGCCACTCATGCTGATCAGGCTCTCCTTCTTACACACTCCTCTTCTGGGATTTCCCAGTCCCAGTCCCCGGTTGTCTCTGCATCCACACCAGCTCTGTCCTGTGTGGATGCTTGCCCAATTAGAACCAGTAAGGGGAAGTCGTGACAGCCCTGCTGTGGCCACTCTAGCTTCTGTCCTCTGAAATGGAGACATGCAGGTAGACTGCCTCCATGCTGTGATGAGATGCCAGCAAGAAAGGGAATCGTACAGGCAGAGACAGCCCAGTAGGGAGGACCTGACTGTAAATGACAGCAGCCCCAAAGTCACATTTGCAATAGCATAGGGATGCTGGTTACTTTCAGTGTGGCATCATTTGGTGTCATGTATGCATAGAATGGTGATGCTGCACCTTACTAGCACAAAGACCAGTAGTTCCAGCAGCCTTTGTGGGATGCAGCATGTAATCTCCCCTCACCCACTTTCTGAATGTTTCAGCTGACTAGATGGGATGTCCAGCAGGGCTTTATTTCCGTCCCTGTCTGTCTCTGATTGCCTGCATGAATCTCCAGAAGCAACCCATGAATAATGAGTATGGTTACAGGAGCAAGGAGGGGAAGAGAAGTGAAAAATTACCTTTTTTACTTTGGTTGTATTAGAATAAACCTATGTCTATTTCAGGTTACGGTTTAAGGTAAAATGCCAGAAGGAGAATATTCTCATCCTTCCTTATGGAGTCATGTTAATTAATACAAAGCAAAGTTCCTATTTTCCAAGTGAAAGTCTTTATAAATAACACATTTGCTAATGCTTTACTGTATATTGCTTAGAAAATACGGTGAGTTTGTACACTTGGAATGCATATGTTCCATGTAAAGATGAAAAGAGCAACCACTTGCCCTTCTAAACTCCAGCACTTTTCAACTTTTTTCAACGTATTTTTCAACTGTTGTCAGAATAGGACCATAGCTAAACTAAAGGAAATAATGCTTAGGTAATTGACAAGAGGACTTGCAGGAGCATTATGTCCCTGCTCTCTGTCTTTCTGGCAGATCTGTCTGTTTCCCAAAGGAGGAAGAGAAAGATAGGCTTACATGGAGCAGGTGCATAGTAAACACAAGGGAATTTATCTTTAAATGCAAATATGGTAGTATGATAGATTTATATGCACAGTGGAGCCATTGGAAACAAGAAAATAGAACATATGCATCAGATACCTTATTGATTTAAGGTCACAAGAGAGTTTTTAACTGAGGGGGGGGAAGTAATTAATTAATTGATGTGGTAGAAATATCACCTGCTGCTTACTTGTCTAAGGTAGAACTGTAATTTAATCTTCTAGGATAAATCTCCAGGTGATTCAAAGGTCTGAAGATCTTAGAGGTATCAAAGAGACATACAGTTCAGCTTTTCATAGTTTGGCAGTTGGGACAATCCTTCGTTAGGTGTATTTTATTGAATGTTAAGGAGCATTTACAAAAGCTTATTTTTAATGTGAATGTGGTTGACTTGCGCTTTATAAAGAAGTACTGAATAAGGCTTGAAAACGTATTTCTCTGGTTAAAACACAGCATCAGGTTTGTGAGGTTTGCTGTAAGCATTTCCTTTTTAGTTCCGTTTCCTCCCTAGTTCTTGTTTGCAGTCAAACTGCTGGCATTATTTTTTTTTGTTTATACCGGATAAAAAGGCCATTGTCTCACTTACCTTTAAAATTCAATACAGTGTATTATGTGACCTCTGCTTGTGTATAAACCCTCACCCCCTTTCTCCGCTCCGTTTAATTGTTACTGGATCAATCTGGAATTTAGCATTTAAAAATAAATTCTAGTCAGGAACTTAACACTTCCCTTCAACCCCCCTCATTTTAGCGAACTTGTTTACATTTGTGAGTAAAACCCAGGCTGTGCTGGATAGCTTTCTCACGTGTGCATGACAGAGGTATGCACATGATTATCATCTGAAGCTACACTGCTCTGCTGATTATTCATCCATGTAGTTTTTCTGCAGGATCTGGTGATACTGACTAACATTTTTCTTAAGAAACAAGAAATACCTTTAACTGTCCAGACTAATAACATGTAACTGCAGGCATGTTTATACATGTTTGTGCATATTTCGTGTTCTCTTTTACTGAAATACAACTTTAAGTATTCTGCCATTTGAATGCTCAGTTCCAGTTGAGTCACAGTAGTAAAATTATGAAGACCCCAAGAATTGCATTTGAATTGGCTCAAGATTTTAAATACTGAAGTTGTCAGCGTGGTGAGAGATTTATTTCAATAGTTGTAAATGCTGGGTCCAAGATGTTTTTAAAAACAAACAACAAACAAAATAAAGCAAAGTAAAATGGGGAAGTATAGTGCACGCAGAAGCAGATGAGTGCTAGCAAGGTAAATAGGCTGCATGCATTCCCTGTTCCACAGTTCTGTTGTGCTCTGTCTGAGGCTACTCATTTCTCCTCTTGCACAATCAGAGAGTCTTAAGGTATGTCCTAATTATGTTAGATACAGGGATATTATCATTTTGCAAACGCACATGTTGAGCACTGGATAAAGCACAATATTTGTGCTTGTTGCTAGGACATGGGTAAAAACTAGTCTGAATTTACAGAATGGAATCACCAGGAAATTGAGTTATACTTACATCATTAAATACTTGCTTTTCATTTATCTAAACCAGATTTTAAATTAGAGGTAAAGGAATTTAAGGTGGCTAAAGGTAATCAGCTTTGAATAAATACTGTAAACTTGAACGGCACCAATGCTTTTCACTTCATATCTGCAGAACTGTGGTCACTTGATCCCTTTGACTAACATTATTCATGTTTAAGTTAAGGGTCATAGTTGTGGTGGATATGAATGGAGTGAGATGGTATACCCATGAAACAAGCAACAGGTTAGAAAAAGGATGCAGCTTTTCACTGTCCTTTTGAATATGATACATTCTACAACATCTTGATGTGATATTTGCTTAAAGCAATATGGTAGCATAATTTTCAGGAGGCTGAGTTTGTTTATATTCCTCTATATACACCTTTGTATTAGTTATTCACATACGGAAGTTTACATTTTCCATAGGAAAAGGAGAACTACCTTTAAAAGTCTAGTTATGGTAACAGTAGTTGCTGTTATGATTGAACAGGTCAGATCTTGGAAAAAGTGCTGTCAAAACAATTAGTTGCAAGTTAAGAGAACCAAATTTATGGCAATACTGTTACAGAGCATATGGTAACATTCCAGAAATTAATACTTGGAGGTTTTGCATATATTTTAATATGTTTCTGTTAATATTTGTGTTAGTTTACCATGTTGTATCTTTAATAAGTCGAGATGATACTGCTTTTGCTGATAAGATGGCTCTTAATTATGGATTCAGGAAGCCTCTGTTTACAAATGGCTCAATGAAACATTTTTTGGAAGAGAATTTTGGGAGCACCAATATCTAAAAGATTGATATAAAGTCATTACTTATTGCTCAGCATTATGAATCTGCTACTGGTATATATGACACAAATTTAGCAATAATCTCAGCTGCTTGGTAGTTCTTTCAAAAGCATTCATAATGTCAGTCTAATGGGTAGGTTTTTCACACCATACTTGGCAACTTCAGCTGTCTTTCTCTAAGACTGAAGAGAGAGCAATTAAACTCTCACCAGCCTCCTTACAGTTGTTCTTGAGGGTCATAGATGAAGCACGTTAGCAAACAGCATAAAGGAAATTGTATTTCTGCTCTTTACTGTGATGCTCCCTACATGAATGAGTTAACCATTGCCTCTTTGCACTTCCTAATAGAGCGCTTCATGAATCAGTTCTGAGATGAAATGGCTGGAACAGCATGGCCCAATGACTGGAGGCTTCAGTGATTGAGTGCTGAGGTGCCCAGGTCCAAACAGCTAAGTGGAGCACCACTGTGCATGTGCTCAGGGTTTCCACAGTGACAGGCAGCAGCACAATTTTTTTTATCCCTGTGCTCTGAACTTTCTGTATTTCACTAGCTCGCTTCTTCCCATAGTAGATTAGCCTGTATGCAATCCCTGCTGCTGTGATCCAATTCCTACCAGAACTTTGTCTGAGTCAAAACTAGCTTGTGTGTCTTTATATTCTCCTCCTCATAAGGCAGCTAAGCGTGCTGAAGAGCTGCATTCCTTCTTGTCTTCTGGTTGTAATTTAGTAAAATGCACACAAAATCTTCCTGGGGTGAATCATTCATTACGCAGTCAGTTTAAGAACTTGTGTAAATCCCTTTGGTCACTTGTTGGACAAATGGTAGTAAGCTATCCTTGAAAGAATGTAGTGTCTGTAGTAGTTTGTAGTTTGTAGCTAGCAGAGGATGTAGTGTTGCAGCTGTACAGCAAACCACTGTTTGGGGGGAGGGTGTCCTGAATTTGAAGGACTTTATCAGCTCCTGGGTTTCTGCATCCCAGCAATTTCTGCCCCTGGTAGCAGCAGTAGTGGATGAAGGCATTGTTGGTGTCTTGATATTCTTCAAAAAGAACTGGCCTTGAAATAGTAACTAATGTGCCTGCTTGGGTTACAGCTTCAGCATCTGGTGTTGGTACTTTATGAAGAGGAATGAGTGCCATTTACACGTAATATGGATGCTTCCATCTGCCTGTAGGGTGTAACAGTGTCTCTTCATGAGACAGTGAAGCTGTCACTGTACCTAAGTGATTGAGTCACTGTACCTGAAGGATAAGGTTAATGTGGCCTGACTGTGGATCCCCACAGGAAAGGTCAGTCAGTATGCATACTCCTCCAGGAGTACAGGAGAAGCAGGTTGTGTAGAGGGGGGAATTAGCTCAGCTAATACAATTTAGCAAAATGGACACTCTTGCCAGCATATGTTCCTCATCAGGTTGCATATGCTTTATGGTATGTTCCTAGGCTTTACTTTTTGCAAATGCAGTTTTTAGATGAACCTATCTACAGTAGCACTATTTCTGGATGTGTCTACACGGCAGCTGAGTAGTGTGATTGCAGGACATGCAGTCAGATCTGTACTAGCTTTGATCTATATGTGATGTGAAGACATGCCAGCCTGGACTTCAGAGAGGGCTGTCCAAGCCTTCTGGACAGATTGTTAAGCCATGCTGAATTCTTCTTTCATCTGTCTTTACTGCTATTTTTAGTTGTGCTATCTAGATTAGCACTGCTGTGGATACTCTGACACACACTGACATAAATTCATGACTGCATGCCTATTGCTTCCCTACAACCTTGTCAGTGGATGCTCTGCATCTGGGCATGCATCCCTTATTCTTTGTACTGAGACAGTCTAGTTTTCTTTTTTACTGAGGTCAGTTGGATATTTCACTATTTTAATTCTTCTCTGTAAGAAATTACAGAAATGGCAAAGGAGCATAAGAAAGACTTCTGGCTATTTTCCACTCAAAAAATTCATGTTATAGTCTCTATTCCAAGTTTGATTGCTAAGCTCAGCCTTAAAGAACCTTTAGATCCAGGCCACACGTTTTTGCAGGTGTTAAAATCTAGATGAAAGACCAGGTTGATGGAGCAGTGCTATAAATTTAACATCTTAAAATGTTATTTATGAAAGCATTGAACCCAGAGCACAATTACGTTTTAAAAATTGTGAAATTATGTGAAAAATGTCAACAATGACAATAACATGGTTATAATATATAAAACATAGTACAAGTTCATTAAAAGGGTTTGAATATATTTTTAAGAGAAGGAATGTGTATGTTTTTTGAATGTTTCTGGGAAGAGCCCTGTACTGCTAAGTGTTTCTTGTTGTTTGGGGTTGTTTTTTGGATTTTTTTTTTTGTGGGTTTTTTTTAATTTGTTGTGGCTTTTTGTTGGTTCTTTTGTTTTTGTTTGTTTGTTTTAAATTAAGGTAATAGGGATTATTTTTGCTTTGTTAAATTAATTGTTAAGTTACTGCAGAGTTTTGTCAATGAAGTGCTTCTAATTAAGGTACCATGTTGTGAGGGTGAGGTTTAACAACAGCAAGTATACTTGCACATCAGATTTTAGTATTTTTTATTCAGAAAGGGACTTTTACTTCCTCATTAAAACCCAACAAACCAACTAACCAAACAACACCACAGAAAACAGCAAAACTGATCTGAAGGTAGAGTCTGAATAGATTTGTCAAGTATCTAATTCTTTTACTGTGCAATTTTCATAATATTTAACAAAGACAAGGGAGAAAACATGGTTTGAAAATTGAAGTTGGCATGTATTAATCTTCTTATGTCCTATTTTTTAATGCCACAAATATATTTTACATGAAGCCAAGTACTGTCAAACAAAGAGGAATACAAAATAGACTCTAACGTGGGGTATGTTTCTGTGATGTGAGACACGCTGTAGAGGAGTAAGGTGAAGCTGAGCTTTTCAGCCTGGTGGAATGTTGTGGCTTACTTATCTGCCAAGAAAATACTTTGTTTCTAGATAAATGCTTGAACTGAAATAAAGTATTGCCCCATCTTTCCTTAAACAGTTCTTTAAAAAGAGTATTTCTTGTGACTGTCCTTGACATTTTTCTGAGGAAAAAGAACAGCCTTGGGTCACCGGATGGAGCACAAGCTTGGAAGTACATACCAGCTGAGCCTGGTTCTAGCACCAAATGGTCTTGAATAAATTATCTAACTTCACTTATCCACATATAAAATGAGAAGGAAATATATTAGGGGACTGCAGTAGCAGAATTGTCAATAGCAATATTTTTATGTAATACGGAGATCTAATAGTGCTTAATATTTTTCAGTATGAAAAAGAGTCATCCTTTTACTGAACAGCTCCAGTACTTTCAAAGTTTGAAGGTGCTAGAGACTGAGTGCATTCCCTGTGCTGTACTTAGTCTTCCTCAGTCCCCTCAGTGGTGTTGCATAATGGTAGGGGAGCCCTCCCACAGGACTGTGCTCCCCACATGTAGCTTGTCATCTGCTGGAAGTGGAGAACACAATGTCTTATTTTGGTTGAAGCTTCTTGAAAAAAAATAAGCCATCACTGGAAATTGCATGAATAGTTAAAATAGTTAAAAGATTTGTGGTAGTTACGAAGTCAGATGCTTTTAAATTAAAAAATGGGAGAGCCACTTCATGCTGTCCTCGCTCTTCCCCTTTTTGGCAGGTTGTATGGTGGTCAGGGACATTTAGCAGGTATTCTTAGCTCATTTGCTAATGGAGCTGGTGATATGGGGGACCTGGTTACACAGGACATGAAAAAAGTGGAAGTACTGAATGCCTTCTTTGCCTGAGTCTTTACTAGCCAGATTGGACTTCGGGAGGGGGAAGGCTGGAGCAAGGAAGATGTACCCTTTGGGGAAGAGGATCAGGACAGGGAATACTTTAGCACACTGGACATGTGTAAGTCCAAGAACCCTGATGGGATGCACCCACAAATGCTGAGGGAGCTCATAGATACCATTGTAAAACCACTGTCAATAGTCTTTGATCAATCATGGTGACTGGGAGAAGTACCTGAAGATTAGAGGAAAGTAAATGCCATCCCTGTCTTCAGGAAGGGCAAGAAGGAGCACTCAGGGAACTACAGGCTGGTCAGTCTTACCTCAATCTCTGGGATAGTGCTGGAGAAGCTAATCCTGGAAACTATTTCAAGGCACATGAAAGACAAGAAAATTATCAGTAGTAGTCAGCATGGGGTGGAAGTCATACTTGACCAACCCAGTAAATTTATATGATGAAATACATAGCCTGGCAGATGAAGGGAAAACAGTGGATGGTGTCTGCCTAGACTTCAGTGAAGCCTTTGACACTGTCTCCTGTAAGATCCTCAGAGTGAAACTTTTTATGTATGGGCTGGATGAGCAGGCAGTAAGGTAGATTGAAAACTGGCTCTATGGCCAGGTAGAGAGGCTTGTGACCAATGGACCAAAGTCTATCTGGAGACCAGTGACTGGCAGGTCTGTGTCCAGTCTTGTTTAACATCATCATTAGTGTTCTGGATGGTGGGGTAAAGTGTGCCCTCAGCATGTTTGTAGGTGACACAAAACTGGGAGGAGTGGCTGATATGCCAAGGGGTCATACTGTCAAGGCTGGAGAAAGCTGACAGTAAGCTCAGGTTACTACAATGAAGTGCAAAACCCTGTACCTGGGGAGGAATAATCCCACAGAGTGGTATGTGCTGGGAGCTACCCAGCTGGAAAGCAGCAGCTTGGCAGAAAAGGACCTTGGGGTCCTGGTGAACACCAGCTTGAACATGAGCCAGCAGTGTGCCCTTTTGGCAGAGGTGATGAATTGTATCTGGGGCTGCATTGAGCAGAGTATGTCCAGCAGGTCAAGAAAGGTGATCCTTCCCCTCTACTCAACACTAGTAAGGCCATAGTCTGGCGTACTCTGTCCCGTGCTGCACTCCCCAATATGAGAGACCGGGACACGTTGGAGAG
>JAVSBS010024960.1:0-26100 GCA_033124195.1 Coracias cyanogaster | reverse complement strand
GATGGCTGCCACCTTGCCCAGTGCTTGCCACCTCATTCAGTGCTGGGTTTCATGCTTCCAGGCATGCAGCTACAGGGCGTATGTGACTTGGACTTTGTGACTAACTCCTCTTCTCTACAATAAGGTCAAAACAACTGTGACAATGTATTACATATCACATTGTAATATAACTATATTGACTTCCAGTACAGAACTCGACCTTTAAATAGTTGTCCTCTAGAATATCCAACAACAATTGTGTATATAATGAATGTATATAACGTATATAAAATACACAATTCTACAAATGTGCATGTAGACCTACATGTAGATGGGCAAATTATATCACATATGCTTCTATTTAAACTTATTCACTTTGAATTTGGAATTAGGATAGAATATTTTTTTAAAAACACACTATATATAGTATGTGTCTCTTAAACTAATGGAGAGCTATTTAAAGAATTTTAGACATCTTTAATATTTTACTGGAACAATTTTTCATTTTTTTTCCCCCCTGTTAAGCCAGATGTCACAGCCTTTGTTAATCCAGATGTCCACATCTCAGAAGGAGCTGTAGAGTTTCTGAATGCACAAAAATAGTGACTACAAGCATTAAAAAGTCAAATCTTTAATACAAGGACATTAGTATTACATCGTAAATACACAGGATATATAAATACACGTTGTGTGTTGATGGAGTAAAAACTGATTTTTTTCAGTGTAATAACTAAACACATACATTAATGGGTATCATTTTATTAAATGAAGAGCATTATTAATTTTTTTTTGATGCCAGGCTGTTTAGCCAATTTACTTTGTAGTGCTCTCACAGCAGCACACAGCAGTTCTGCCTGAAGAAATAAGTCCTCATTTGCCAATGTACATATGTATATATATGTTGACTACGTATGGGAGCATACATGTATTTATAAACCTCTGTGTGTATATATCTATGTATTTGTAAATTTCTGTGTGTATACGTATATATGTAAGCATGTATAAGTGCCTAGATTCATATACATCTACATATGTAACACATTACAAATATTTAAATATTCTAGATCTACATAATCTTCCAGAATATCTGGAATTGCTCTGTTTCATATAAAAATTGTTGTTGATCTCAGTCTGTTGTGTACTGAAGCAGTGTCTGTAACATACTCAAAACAAACCCCTCTATTGACACCCTTGTTAGTAGCCTTATAAAACAAAACAAAACAAACTTGTTCAAAAAGAATTACAAACTGAATTAGGCCTGTGTAACCTTAGGCCACTGAGACATGAGCCTGGGGCACTTGCCTGTCATGTATCCCTTTACACCTCTAAATCCCTGCAGTAACAGACCATCTGCACCCGTAATCAGATGGACAGACTTTAGAGCAATACACCTTGTTTATAAAGGGCAGTTCTAATTTACAACCAACTCTATTTTGGGAGGTACTCTGGGACCAAACCTCTGATGCTTTGAGATCAGCCATCTGTCTCCACTCTTGCCACGTTACCTCTAGGTTATGCTCTTTCCCCTCCTCAGCATAATATCCTGTCTGGTGCACACTCAGAGTGAAGATCAAGAGAAAGAGCATTTGAGCAGGTAAGTCAAGGAAGAATAGCCTTACAATATATGTTGACATTTTCTTCTAAGCAGATGTAGTTTCAATGGTGGGATGAGGCAGCTATAGGCACACTCTATTGCAGTATTTGCTGCTTACATGGCCCTGATTTTCAAGCAGAGAGGGAGTGCTCAGGGACAGGGTCATTGCACAGCCTGAAATCACCAGCCCTATGTGCTCAGATCTGTGTTGTGGGGCTCCTGCAGGCTGGAATAAACCTGTGTGGCCCTAAGAATCTCAGTCCAAACCCATTACATAACTCCTAAGCAGCTCTCCAGAACAAAGTTAGCTCTTTTCCCTTGCAAGCTGCAGCTACATTCGACCCTTGAAGAATGGTCTACCAGATAAGGTTGATGTCAGCTCTACCAGTCTGTAAAGTGGCTTATCCTGAAGATAAACCCACTTTACAGCCAGTTAATTGGTACACAGACCTGTAGTCATTAGGCAAATCCAGCACTTCAGACCACATTTCTGCTTCCTTAAAGGTGTTCACATGTAAAATGCCCAAACCACTGCAGACTGCTCATTGGCCCTGCTACCTTTACATGTGCTAATGTATCACAGAGGTGCAGTGAGTTTTGAGCAGATAACACAGGCTAAATGACTTCCTGGAAGAAGCTGAAGTGGGACCAAGATTTCAGCAAACCTCCAAACAGCATGCCATTTCATTTCTCTAAGCACATATCCCATCCATCAGTGAGAGCAGCCAGAATTTCTGCTGCATAAGAAAGGATGTTAGCACTCGTGTTGCTGGGAAGAAAAACAGGAAGACAGGAATGAAATGCAGCGGTTTGGGGAAAAGATAGCTAGATCAAGTGTTCTGTTATTTGCAAAGAGGCATGAAAAAGTTTTTGCTGCCTTCCATCAGCAAATTGATAGACTGTGACCATTGTAGAACTAGCACCAATAAAATCCACACGGCTATACTGAAAATCTGTTAGTCTCCAGAGAAGCACAGTTAGCAAATTTCATGTTTGCTAAATTCACATTTGTATCAGCTGCATAATGTAGCAACTTAAGGAAAAAAAAGAAAAAAATGTTGAAAAATACCTTTAAGAACAGCTACGGTGAGTGGATTTAGAAGTCTGAATACTATTGATAGAATGTTGTAAAAATAGAAGTCGGCATAATCATATCAGCTCTGGGAGTATCTATCATTTTTGTTTAAATTGCACTAAATCTCTGTAGAGAAATTCTGTGAAATGATACTGAGGCAACATAAAATTTGTTTTGAATAAAATATTACAAGTCTTTTTGAGGGAATATCTAAATATTTATAGTTATGCTCTTATTCGCTAGGTATGTGAAATATTCAGATGAGCTTGGTTTTGCTTCTGACAATACCCCCAACATCCAATGCCTGCAGTGGTTTCAAACACCTTCTTCTTTACTGTGGTGACAGGGTATGCTGAAAAGAGTAGCAGCTGAATTACCTTTTCAGCATCAGCCTTGCATTCTTTTCTTGAGAACTATGCCTAGTCCTGGTATAACTAAGGCTTCATTAATTCATACCCTTTATATCCACATTACTACTTTGATTATGTACATGACTTTTTAATGGTGTTATAGAAATATAGCATGTAATGAAGACAAAAGTAATATTGATATACCTTAGTTTTGGATAAAGAAATAGCTTGTCATTCTAGAAACAACTGCACAGGTGGATACAGCTACTAGGTTTGCTATCTCCCTCACAGATTTCTCTTCATATCTTCCTATTGAAACCGCTTGTGGAGTGGTATTGGTCTGATCTACTTCTGTCTGAATGAAATGGGTTAGTAAAGGACTGTTTTTTAAATGGTTCAGGCCTGAGAACAGTTATCCTGGACATTCCTCCACTCTTGAGAGATGTCACCACACAGCATAACTTGCTATTTATTGGTACCTCTTAGCCAGATTTTATTTAGAACTGTTAAAACGTTCCCAGAACTAATTTAGTAAAAATAAACCAAATGAAGTCAGATCCTGCATTTGAAATGCTTGAGCTAATCTGACCTAATCGACGCTAATGTATTCTTCACTATTTTCAGAATCTGAAGTTCAGCTACCTCTTATTTCCCCTTGCAAACTTTCATTTCCTTTAAAACAAGTTAATTAAAATATTTTTTCTATTGTCTTTTCTTTTCACTTCAAAAATAATTTTTAAAGAATGGAACTTTTTAATTTACTATCATTTATCTCTTTGTTAGACTTAAAAGTGTTACTGGCAAAGTAGAAAATATCTGAAAACCTGTTTTAATGTAATTTTATCTTCCATTTCCATGTCAGCAATTTAGAAATTCAAATACTTCAGATACATTTCATATCATTATTTAAATTTTAGTATTTTTAGAACATTAAAAATAATGTTTTTGAGGTACAAGAGTCTAAGTTTGAACAAAATATTGTAGAAATGTTCCGGACTACCCCATTTCCACAAATTATTACATTGTGTCAAATATTAGTATAGTTCCCATTGTTTTAGTCTGTCCTCATCTCTTCTTCACTGCCGGGTCTGAGGTCCAGATGCATATTTCATGTTGAGCAAAACTCTTATTGCCTATATATCCTAATAGGCTATACACAGGGAATGAAATCAGCTAACAAACTGACTCCAAAGTCAATTATCAGTCTACAAAATGCTGTGACCTGTTACCACATTTATCTTTTCAGCTGTAGATCAAAATAATAGATGATATGCTCATTCTGTGAGAGTTTCTGTGTTACTTATGCAACACATGTGTTTGTGATTATCTACCAGCATTGGTATATGTAAAAAACCAAAACAAACAAAACAACAACCCAAACAAATCAACAAATAAAAATCCCCACATATAAAGATATATAATTAAGGTATACAATCTAATAAGAGGTTCTATTTGTTCTCTTCTTCTAAATTTTCTCCTTATTCCATTACACAAATACTCTATCATACAAGAGCACATTAACCCAACACACATTGCACAGCTCAAGTGCCATATGTTAGTAATCCATATGCAAAAGTTGTCAAAGTGCAAAGTATTATCACCTTCTATGATATATAATGACTGTACAAATATTTGTCCCTGAATCATAAAATCTTCCTGTCATACTTTATATTGAAAAAGCTAGAAAGCTGCAGTTTATGAGAAGCAGTGTGCTATGCCATATGAATAGAGAACATACATCTTTTATACTTTGAATTATTAAATATAAAACTTGATTTTAAAATTTTCTCTCTAACAATAAAACTAATCATTTGATTATGATTTTTTCAGACAATGTTGAGATACATGATTCTTGTGAGGCTGTAAAAACACCACTGAATTTGATTAAACATACAAAAAAATGTGTACTTCATCCTGGAAGCTCACCAGGGTGGAATCTGAAACATAAAGAGCCTACTGTCAATCTCCCCGCTTGCTTCCTAATTAAAAGCAAAAGCAATGTCCTGGTTTGGCTAGGATACAGTTAATTTTCACCATGAGTTGGGAGGGAGCCACAGCTGGGCTATTTAATACCATGCTGATGTCATGTCCATAATGCCAGGAGTGGGCAGTCCAAGCTGCAGCTTTGTCCCAGTCAGTATCCCCATGGTCTGTACAATTTATAACTCTTGTTTTGTACATTGTTATCACTGTTATTGTCACTGTTGTTGTCCTGACTGTTGCTTTTCCGTTGCTGTATTAAATTCTCCTTATCTCAACCCACAGCGTTTGTATTTTCCCCCCTTTTCCCTTCCTGTCCAAGGGTGGGGGGGCAGCAGCCATGTGGTGCCCAGGTCCCGGCGGGGTCTAGACCACTATAAGAATCATCCATATGTTAGGTCAAGGAAATAAAAAATCAAGCAGATTTTACACTATGCAAACTGAACTCAGATTTTACAGGCATGTGTCTGACTATAGAAGGAGACAGCTAACAGCCATAGCATGCATAGGCTGAATTGCTCATTGGCTTAGGCCAACAATGTGAGAGGCTAAATGCTGTGTTTTGCCAACAATTGCAGGTCTGTTGGTTTCTTGCATCTATACCCTTCATCATCTTAAGCAACTTTGTTCCATTCCCTGGAAACTTGATTTCTCTTGTTAAAATGCATATTAGTTTGGTATTACAGACTGAACCTCTCCTGAACATGTGTAACCTGCAATTCAGCTTAGCTGAATTCCACAGTGTTTTTTCAGAGATGGCAGAAGGGGGTATTCCAGATAGCATGCTGCCAAATTTGAAATTGTTTCTCCAAGGCATGGACAAGCTACGGCTTTCTGCCAAACGACTGCATGATTAACACAAAGCAAGAAATGTAATTTTTCTCTATACTCTCACTTCATACTCTTACTGAAATTTATCCTTTTCTGTCTGTCAAAACACAAATCCAAACAACTGAAAATAGTCTAAGACAGACACATGAAAAATGTCAGGAAAAAAAATCTTAAATAATTGGCCAAATTTTATAGAAAGTCCTAAAAAAAAGATGTACAAAGTCTGAAATAGTGTATCTATGGACAGTTTGTCATCCATCTCCTTCTTCTCCTCAAAATTTGAACTTTAATGGAATATTTTTTAATATATATTTTCTTTATCTAAATTATGAGAACACTCCTCAGTGAAAGGAATAGTTGAGGATGAGCTGTAAAGAGAAAAATATACAATTTTCGCATTATCATAGAAAACAAAGAAGGCAGCATATTATGAGAAGGTTTTCATCTCATCACAGCCATGTTCACGTGCTGATGTGTCTCTTCCTGTTAGACATTCTGTACAACCAAAATTTAAAAAAAAATTAAGAAATAGCCCTGTAAATATGTATCTTGGTTTATGCTTTATCTTAAGTTTCCTCATATATTTTGTCTAACACAAAACATTGCAAAGAAAATGTAATTTGTTTCCATCAAAGAATGAGCATTTCATTTGGAATGATTAATTTAAAATCGGAGCCAGACCTATTTTAGGGAAACAAATATGTGTTTCATTTTTTAAAAAACAAGAAGGAAAAAAAGAGAGAAAAAAGCAAACAAAAAGGAAACTCAGATTCTGTTATCAGGGAGCTAAGAAAAAAAATGGACTGAAAGTATTTAGAGTTTGTAAAAGATATCCTTTCTCCCATTCTTTTGTGATTTATTTCCCATAAACTGTGTTCAGTTACAATACAATTTTTGCTATTGTTTTAATAAATCAGAACTATTAGTTCATGTCAACTCTGATTTACCGAAACTCACAAACTCTTCAGGTTTGAACCTAATATCTAAGTTCCTATCAGTAAAACAAATAGAACTAGGACACAGATTTAAACCCTGGGCATTTTCTGCACTCTTTAATAGCGAGCTCTTGCCTCTGGCATTGTTTTGGCTTGTGTGAACTAGTACTCTTCCAGGTAATGTTTAGGCCATTGATGGTTCCCAGCAGGCAGGATGGAAAAAGCCACTGTATTCTGGTGAGAGAGAGATGTAACGTGCCAGTAATCCTTAATGCTGGAGAATGAGTCTATTTTATTTAATAATATAGATTTATCCAGTGAAACTCTGGATGCTCACAGTGACTCTTTCTAGTACCTTACCACCCTGAACATAAATCTAGGAGCAGACTAGCTCTTATTTCTAACCCTACCAGGAATATTGTGGAGATCATATGTCTTACTGAACACTCATGTCCATATGGGTCCATAGAGTTTCCATATATAGTTTTCTTGATACTTCAGGAATCAAAAGGCCAAGAAGTAGCCATAAACATAACATTTCCCATAATCCACTCACACCTTTTCCACACAGGAGCTTCAAGTACTCAGCGTTCTTGAGAGCCTACTGGTAAACTACCCACCTAATTGCATGGTAGTGCACTACTTTACCTTTAGGGCCTCTACAGAAACCATCTGGAGCAGTCGTGGTCTTCAGCTGTGCCCAGGTTCTTGCTCCTTATTTTGTAGTTTGAATTAAAAGCAAATCTCAGAGCTCAGAGCTGGCACAGTTATCTCTTGGAATAATCAACCAAATGTATCCAAAGTTTTCAGTATTTAATTGGATATAAATAGCTTTAAGTTTAATCATTAAAACTTACTGAAATAGTTAAGTACATTATTTAGTAGTGACAACATCAAATAAAAAAAATTGAGGCGGTGAAAGGTTATAATAAATGGAAATAATAATAAACTTAAATGGTAAAAATGTAGCTTCATACTCTTGTTTCTGACTAATTTTCAGTCAAATTAGCATCTGACATTCCTCTGAACCTTTACTTTACTAGAAGTGTTTAGGAGGTGATTTAGGCAAAATTGCTCTGTTTTGAAGCAGTTATGAATGTGTTTTTAAAATAAGTCAATATTTGGAAACTAGTAATGATTTAACTTTTTCTACATCTGTTGTTCAATAATATACTTAAGTAAGTCCTACTGTACAGTATGTAAATAAATGTGTAATATGCACAGTACTATATTTTTCTGTTTGATCGTAGTACTCATAATCTGCACCTTTTGGAAAAAATACCTTTAACATCAGTCAGAACCATAACATTACAAGCTGTAAAAAAAAACCCAAATCATAGTCAATTTATTCCTAGGAGAGTCACCACGAAAAACAAGGGTTTTTTAATGTTTTCCTCCCTGTCTATTTGCTGCCAGCAGACTCTATGAATATCACACATATTGTTTTCATTTCTGTACATTGTAACCCACCTGAGAGTTCATAAAACATGTGCATGTTTCTTGTGATTCAGCAAACTCAGTAAATGGTAGAAATATATCAAGTTTGCACATCCCTAGTAGAACTATTAGGGAATAAGAAACAATGACCTGTACAAGAAGTCAGAATTCGATAGGGATATAAAGTAGATTCATCATAGTAAAAGAAACCTACCAGAAGAAACTAATACAGTATTCAACTTTTTCAGGTCTCAAGGTAGCTGCCTATACAGCTGAAAATGCAACCACAGAATTTTTTTTTAATTTTAAATACATATTTAAATAAACTGTGACAGATTTTTTTCTCTCATGGACAGTAAGAATCGCAACAAACTTTTTTCCATCTTCTAGTAGCTAGACAATTGTCATATGAAATGAAATCCATTTCATGTGTGAGATAAATTTTGGAGATATCCAAGTCTCTACATGGGGAATATAGACATAGGAAAATATTCTCCTAATTTAGATGCCTTGGTCAGGTGCATAAAGTTAGGTGAAATGGACTTGGGCTATAATTGCACTCTGCCTTTTTCCAGATGAGACTGCAGAGATATAGATCAACATTAGGGACTTCTTTTCATTTTCTCTTCAATGCATAGCAGAGTAAATAGCCATTGCCGTGGCATAAGATCTTATCTTTTCATGCAGTATGCATAGATTTTTTAAATTATCTAGTTATTTTTTTATGTGCTTAGTTCTACACAGAAGAACTTGCAATATATGAAAAAAATCTTTAAAATTTAAAAGATCATTTTCTTCCCTACTACATTCTTATTTTAAAAAATAATTCTGACAAGATTTTCGTATAACCCTGTGACCAGTGATTATTTCTGTGACTCTAGGCTTTTAAAAGTATTTAGCTAGAAGGAAACACTGTCCATTATTGCTGATAAATGCCTATATCTGTTTAAGTACATTTACTTAGTCATTAATAGTAACTTGAAGAATTTATTAAGATCCAAGTGTTTAATCAGCATTTTGACTTTAAAGATTTTATGAAGTATTGAGATAAAAATACTCGGCCTGTCAGCATACTGATAAATATTTATTTACTGCCTTTTCCAACCACTTCAGGAAGGAGTAAACATCATTATATCCTTTGACAAGCAAGGTAGAATGCCTGGCTGAACGAAAGCCAACAGGTGAGAATCCAACGTCTCCCAAAACAAACATAGTACTCAGTCTAGAAGATGGCAGAAAAGTTGTTCCCATTTGCTAGAAGCAGTTATTGCATAAATGCAAATTAAAAATTGGCCCAGTAATTCTCGTCCACAAGCAAACTGGATAAAAATTACATAGTTTGATATATTCACTGCCTTTGTCCAGCCCTATTCTGGGACTCATATTGCCTGGATCTCACCAGATACATCTGTTCTGTTGAGTAAAGAAGAGTCACGAAGCAAGCTTAACCCCTTAAGTTCACACTACTTAGCTGTCAGCTCAGTGCGTAAGTCTATTTTTGACTGCTTCAACTTACGTTCCTTAAGGTACTATCTGGATTTTGTCAGGGAACAGTTTACTTTCTAAAACTCTCCAAAAGGATGGACATTACAGCACATTTGGTACCTTACAACCTCTGCAATGATCTGATGCTCCTTCAGAAGATGGTTTGAAGCCTCAATCCTCCCATGTTCTTTGATGTGCATCCCAGAGCAGGTAGCTCATACTTCCAGTTTTATTCTGCCACTGTTGAGGGGAACAACATAACCCAAACTTTATTTCATACAGAGCTGACAAAACAGCACAAAAGTAGGACATAGGGAAATCCCATTAGACTCAGAACACCTAGGAGAAATCCATTTTAGGAAGGGCTTATTTAATGTGCCAAGGATTGGACTCTGGTCTGTCATTCAACAGTATACATATAGCTAAAGTCCCCTATACCAAAACTGCTGATCTCAGAGACACTAATGAAGATACCTTATTTGGATGACTAACATAAATATTAGATATTTGCAAATGTGAATAGTCCTGTACTAATCATTTAATTACCAAGTTCATAAAGCACAATTCTACTTAAAGAAAAACAACTGCTGCTTTACAAAAGCCTAGCAAAAAGTAGTCAATATAATTATCCTGTTACATACTTACTTTATGTGGGGAAGAAGGAGGTTTCCTCTCTTTTTAGTGACTTTTTTCTGTAATACATACTTGTCAAGATAAAATAAGGGCAAAACTCTTGCCATCGTCCCATTCAGTGCTTAACACCTACAGAACCAGTTATTGCAACTTCTCTTAAAATCAGCATGAAGGTCCTACCCACAAATCTTTCATTACATTTGAAATTTTACACTGTCTCCATAAATGCCTTGTCAGCTAATCCACAGGATACTGGACTGTTGTGAGACTAAATGAATAATCAGTTTCAAGAATGAATGAATTACGAGTTGAAGAGTGTAGTCTAAATAATTTACTGATTTGAGGCACTGCCATACCAAAGGCCTGATACTGTAGTGTACAATGAGGAACTTGATATTTATTCTTCATTTTTCTGCAATGATGTGACTTATTGTCTATATTCTGCCATTCAGTCTGCTGGGTTTTTTTGGTCCACTTGTCAAACCCTTATGGTGCAATGTTTAGCAGAGATATGCAAGCATATCTATAAATTTCTTTGAAGATTTACATATCATGAGAGACTAAAATAAAGCAACCTGTATCTTCTCTTGTGTGAGATGTGTGACAGATGAGTTTGACATTATAGCGCGTGCCTGCTATAGGCTATCTGACCAGGAAGAACAAGTGGAACAGGCTATCTGCAGACAGATAGGATAAGCCTCACATTCACAGGCCTTGGTCCTTTTATTGGGGACTTCAACCATCCCATTATCTGCTGGAGTGACAGCACAGCAGGGCATAAGCAATCCAGGAGGTTCCTAGACTGCACTGATGATAAATTACTCTTCTTCAAAGGTCTTCTTGGAAGAGTCCCATAAGATAAGGCTATGGAAGAAAGAAAGGCCCAAAAAATTGGGCATCACTCACTCCATGCTTAAGAATAGTCCATCCCAATACATATGAAGTTAGGCAAAAATTCCAGAAGGCCTGTGTTGATGAACAAGGAGCTCCCAAATAAACTCAAACACAAAAAGGAAGTATACAGAGGTGTGAGTTTAGTTAGTGTGTTGATAACACCCGTGTTGTGACTACTGCTGAGCAGTGCTCATACAACACCAGGGCTCTTCCCAGCACTCCCCACTCCCTAGTGGGATGGGGTGGGCAAGATCTTGGGAGGGGACACAACCAGTACAGCTGACCCAAACTGACCAAAGGGATATTCCATACCTTATGACATCAGCTCAGCTATAAAGCTAGGAAAAGGAGGAGGAAGGGAGAGGGGGGGGAGTTCTGTTGTCCTCCACAGCAACTGCTACATGTCTTGGAGCCCTGCTTCCCAGGGAGTGGCTGAACATCACCTACTGATGGAAAGTAGAGAAAAAATCTTTGTTTCCCTTTGCTTCCGTTCACAGATTTGCTTGCCTTTGCCTCTGTTATTATTAAACTGCTGTTGTTTCCCATCTTATTTTCCTCCCTTTTTTTTTTTTTTCTCTGCTGAAGAGAGAGAGGGGAAAAAGCGGGGGGTGATAGAGTGGCTTGGTGGGCACCTGGCACTTGGCCAAGGTTAATCCACCACAAGAGGGTAGGAGCAAGGACAGGTAACCTTGGAAGCATATAGAAATATTGTTCAAGAATCCAAGGATGAAGTCAGGAAAGCCCAAAAGGAATTCAGTCTGTCCAGGGATGTCAAAAACAAGAAGAAAGGATTCTCTAAGTGCATAAATGACAAAAGGAGGACTAGGGAAAATGTGGGATTATAGCTCAGTGACGTGGGGGACCTGGTTACATATGTATTGGAAAAGGCCGGGATACTGAATGCCTTTTTTGCCTCAGTTTTTACTTGAAAGACCAGCCTTCAGGAATCCCAACTCCCAGAGACGAGAGGAGAAGTGTGGAGTAAGGAAAATATACCTTTGGTGGAATAAGATCAGGTTACAGAATACCTAAACAAACTGAATATCCATAAGTCCATGGGTGGTGATCAGATGCACCGATGAGTACTGAGGGAGCTGTCTGATGTTGTTTCAATGTCATTCACAATATTATTTGAATAAACATGCTCACTGGGAGAGGTGCCTGAGGACTGAAGGAAAGAGAGTCACTTCTGCCTTTCAAAAAGGCAAAGAGGACCCAGGGGCCTACAGACCATTTAGGCCCACCTTGATCCCTGGGAAGGTGATGAAACAACTAATCCTGGAAACCATTTTCAGGTATATGAAGAACTAGATAGTGATCAGTAGTCTGTGGTATTCATGAAAGGGAAGCTATGCCTGACCAGCTGGATAAACTTCTATGATGAAATGGTAGATGAGGTGAGGACAGTTAATATTTTCTCCCCTGACTTCAGGAAGACTTTTAACACTATGTCAAATAACATCCTCATAGAGAAGCTGATGAATTATGGGCTAGATGAGCAGACAGTGAAGTGGATGGAAAATTGGCTGAGTGGCTAGCCCCAGACGGTGGTGGTCAGTTGCACAAAGTCTGTTTAGACACCAAAAATAGAGGTGTACCCCAGGGGCCCATATTGGGTCCAGTTCTGTTCATGAATTATCGGGATAATGGGGTATAGTGTCGTTGTGCTGATTCAGCCATCATCATTTTATGCTGCCGTCAGTTACCTGATCACACAGGCCAACACGCTGAACTCAGCAACATGCCCTCAAAAGTCTTCTTTCATACCATCCTGCCACAAATTCCTGTGGTCCAGCTCCTTCACTGTGCACTGTGGTGCCAGCATCACCTGCTGGACAGAATAGACAGAGACGGCTCACTCAGCGGCCCCTCACATGGAAGGGCACCACTCAGAAAGGTCAGCAAGATACAACCAGCCCCAACATAAGCCAAACCCAACAGGAAGCTCTTCTAAATAATTGGCTTCTGGTTAATATAATCCTGGCTTCGCCCACCACCCCAGCCACAACCACCTGGGTGAGGGCAGAGCCACAGAGACAAAGGTGGGCAAGTTTCTGCCTCTGGAACATGAAGCCAATCGTAAAACCAAAACATTCTACTAGGTTGTGACTCATTCACAGGTCAACTCCAACTTAGGGCCTACAACTCAGGCCCCTGCACTTCAAGTGTACTCTGAGCAAGTTTGCAGATGACACCAAACTAGGAGGACCAGCTGATATGCCAGAGTGTCCTACTGCTATCCAGAGGGAACCTGAGAAGCTGGAGATGTGAGCAGATGGGGACCTTATGACGATCAACAAAGGGAAGTGTAAAGTCCTGCAGCTGGGGAGGAATAACCTCATGCATATGCTGGAAAGCAGCTTTGCGGAAAAGATTCTGCTGAACACCAAACTGAACAGGAGTCAACAATGTGCCCTTGCAGCAAAGAGGGCTAATGATATCCCAAGTGTTGGAGTTAACTGTTAATTTCTTGTAATTAAGAGATAATCAGAAACATAGGAAGAAATTATTTTCCAATGGATTCTACCTTAGGTAACAAAATGGATGTCTAATAGTGAATATTCTAACTGAGTTAAATGTCTTCATTAAAAAGAAAGGAACAATATCCTAGAACATCTTAACTGTGACTATTAATCTTAGAAACAAAGGTACCTAACTCTGATGTATACAAATATAAATACAACACAAGATTCCAGCTTCTGCATCTTCATATTGTTCCGCAATTGACCCCTTCTGGAAAAAAAAATAATTGCAAAGCTTGAAAAGTTCCCAAAAGGGTGCAGATAGTACACTTTGTGGATCAAGTCTTTGCACATACCTGTGGCATGCCGTCAAGCTGTATTATCTAATGTAGTTAACTGATCGATAACATTTCATGTTAATGTGTTTTCATTTGTGTGTACTGCACTAGGAATGTTGCCAGCAGATCAGGAAAGATGACCCTTCCTCTCTACTCAGCACTGGTGAGGCCACACCTGAAGTAGTTTCCTGTCCTGTGCTCCCTAGTACAAGTAAAACATGGACATACCACAGAGAGCCCAACAAAGGGCCGCAAGCATGATTAACAGACTAGAGTACCTCCTTTATCAGGAAAGGCTGAGAGAACTGGGTTTGTTTAGCCTAGAGAAGAGAAGGCTCGGAGGAGATCTGATCAATGTATGCAAATAACAGAAGGGAGGGTGCAAAGAATGTGGAGCCTAGCTCTTTTCAGTGGTGTTCAGTGACAGTACCAGAGGCAATAGACACAAATAAAAATACAGGAGGCTCTGTCTGAGCATCGAGGAAACACATTAGGGTTCTCATGTTGTAAAATCAGAGGATACCTAAATCAAAGTTTTGACATCCTAGATGTAGCACAGAAAATAAATGTTATCAGTCTAGCTTTTTTGATCAATTGCCTCTCTGTAAATCTTTGGTCAATGATACTGAAATTAGTTTTAAAGTGGGGAAGGGAGAGTGTAGGTAGGAAGATGGAGGAAAAAGTTCTCTGTTTTTTTAAATTTATCTATTTATTTTTATATGTTGCTTTCAGATACAAATGTTCTGAGTCAGCATTAGGTTTAACAGTATCTTTTAATTAGTGATGCTGAAATGTGTCAAGCACTTAATGGCTGTCTTTGAAGTTTACAGTTGAAAGAGACATACCTTTTCCTGCATTTGACACAGAAAGACTCTTATTCCTGTTTAAGTAAAAATCAGTTAGATCTTTCTTGGCTTACAATGATATGTCACACAGTTTCACTGACTATTAAATCTTCTACATCAGCTCACTGAGTCATAAAACACTTGACAGGAGGTAGCTCTTAACTTTCGCTTCTCTTTATTTTTCTCTTTCTAACCTTCACAGCATTTATGAAGTCCCTTCATGGCTTTTTCTCCATGTGATATGAATTAATAGTTTGTGCCATTTCTTTTTCTTATTATTTCTACAAAAGAAAATCTGCACTGACTAATCTTTTTTTTCTTTTTCTCTTGAAATGTAATATAAAAGACTGAAAATTCTATAAGAATACAAGGAATCCAGAGAGAGATGTAATATGTTGAATTATCATAACCATTGCTAATTGTGGCATAGAAAATAGATGGATCAAAGTTGATTATTCCTCTCTATCCTAAAATGTTCGGGGTATTGACAAACATGTAAAAACATCCTCATTTTTTTTTATTTTCAATAAAATTATGCGGGTTCTTTCATTTTTACAGAGAACCCATTTTCAGTTTACAAAACCTTTGGAGGAGGGATGTTTGCTTTGGTTTGATTTTCCTGCCAATCCATATAAATTTTACTGGGTTTTTTGGTTTGGAAAATTGGGAAATCAAATGAGCAAAAAGATTTTTAAAATATAATTATTGTTTCTTTCTGCAGGATTTCTAAACACATTTAGAGTAAAACTAACGTAAATAGTGGATTCAACTGCCAAACCAGATATGTTTTTCTGACTGAAAATTGCTTCCACTAAACCTTCTCACTCTTTTTTATGAGTGTGGCTGGAAGTTAAAAAATTTATTTTTAAATTTTTGTTTATTTTATAGATAAAAAAGGAAAATATCAAATGAGAAAAGAATTAGTTAGAATAAACTCCTTTTGAACAGACAAGTATCAGTGACATGATTTGCCAATATATTCCTCCATTTGAATATTGAAAGCAAAGACAGCTTCAAAATATCCATGTCATTCTTAGATACTGATTTGCCAATGTGAATGTTTATTATTGCTGAAGAAATCTGGCTTTTTTTTAAAAAAAATACTGCTTGAACAATTAGAGATATCAAACTTAAGAGAAGAATCCAAAGTACATACACTTTTTAGAGACATTTACTGGTAACATTTAAAATACAGAAATGGGTCTGGATTTCTTAATTTAAAATATTTATAAATTAGAAAAGAATAGCTATAACAAAATGAAAATTTCATAGGTTTATCCTTAGTACTCACCATGTCATTTAGAAATAATCTCAAAATACACCAGTAATTTGTGCTTCAGACAATATAAAGACTGAAATCTATAGTTCAATTGGAATTTGGATTAAAGAACTTAAAAATTTAACTCAGGGAAATAATATTTGTTTTATTTGTACTTACAGGGTTTTTTCTACCCTCTCAGTCCTCTCTTTGCATGTACACATTCACTCACATACAGTCACAAGCACATATGTACACAAAGTGCATGGGCAGTCAAAGTTTAGTTGCAGCAGGTAATTCAATGTATTTAGAAATTACTTTGAATGCTGTGGATCACTTTCCAGATAGATCAAAATAGTGACACACATTTTTCATCTTCAGAACTCATTCCTTTTAAAAACACTGAAATCTATTTTTCATTTGTGTCAAATGTTAACTTCAGCAACCCCAAAACAATCCAGAAAGAAAAATTACTAAACATACCTTTAAAATATTGTAATAAAATGCAATAGTGAAAAAGTTACCTGAAACCATAAAGGTCAGGGCTTTTAAGAAAGCGTTGAATTTGGCTAATAGTTACTTAGGAAGCATAGAGGCTAAAATCAAAGTTGATCAATTTTTGTTTGAGTTGAACTCAATGATCCTTATGGTTCTCATCCAACTTGAGATATTCTATTCTATTCTATTCTATTCTATTCTATTCTATTCTATTCTATTCTTTGTATAGGGATTGCTTGGAAATGTTATTGCAGGTAACAAAGAAAATTACATATTATAAAAGGAAAATATGCTAGTTTGGTAAAAACTACAACTCAGTTAAGAGACTAGTGGTTTTTCATTCATCTAGACTTATCATTTGACTACAGAATTATCAAAAACCTGTTGCCTTAAATGCCATGAAATTGATTGCTAATATTTATTAAGTTGTTGATTTTTCAGGTCTGTCCCCTGAAGATTCAAACTCAAATTTAAAATAGGTAGCAAATCTCTATATGAAAAACCCAACAACAAACAAAATGTGAGCTATCTTTATTGCTAGAATCAAAATTAATTCCAAAATTAGGGAAGCATTCTCACACTTGCCTTTCTGCAAGGCAAAAACAAGATGAATGACTGTTCTTCTGACATCACCTTGAGAAAGAAGTCAAACAAGTAAATCTTTAATATGCTTTTAATCTTCAAATTGTCTAATTTGCATATTAATTAATTAAGTATAGATGGTGCATATCCCCCACAATAAACTCATGATACCATATTCCATTAGCTTAAGGTAGTTTTATTGGCATTTATACTAAAGTGACATTAAATCATAACAGTACTCAACAATCACATTTTTAAAAATTGTAAAGCCTAAGCAACTATCCTTATAAATTATCTTACGCATTCCAAGTATTAAAACCTTTTCCTCTATTTAGTCAAAACACATTCCAGTCCTAACAAATACATACATCACACTTTTGTCCCACTACTTCATTAGCAAAAAACCCAAACACTTTCTATGCCAAGAATAAAATAGCTTTCCATTGTGTTTGTCACCATTTTTTATGTTTTTCTCCAACTTATAAATGAAAATTCTTTTGTTATTTTTATTTTCCTTACTGTTAAGTTACCAGTACACACAGAAGGATACATATGGTATTATCTTCACCTTAGATATGATACTTCCGCCCGCATCACTATTCTTGACACTGGAGTGGGATGAAATGCAAAAAGATAACTGTTATCTTCTAAATTATCAATGCCATTATTTCCATACCCATTTTTTTCCTGAAGACTTTTCTGGGATACTTCTAATTTTGAACAACATAGTTTTAGTTGGTGGAATGCAATGAAAGTATAAACTTGTGTTAGGGTTGAAGATGCAGAAACAAGGTCATTAGCATATAGATGCAATAAATTTTACATCAAGGGCAAATCAGCTTTCAGATGGCTGTTTTACCCTGTTAAAACATTCTCCCCAGGATCCAGATTACTCAATATTCTTGACACTTAATCAAGGTTGGCCAGCACACAGCTAGCAAGCCTAAGTGAAATATGTATCCCAGCAATATTTTAGCATAACGCTATCTTCTGCTGCCTTCAGCTTTTCAATCTCTCAGCTTTTCCAGTTTACAGGCAGTATTTGATCATTTTCAGTGTATTTCCATATCCTTTTTTTTAATACTTTCATAGTAAATTAAACAAGGTATAGCATTAGGTCCAACCAGAATATCAAAGAACAGAACACAACCTGTCAAGAAATAGTAACCTTAAAAAAACCAAAGTGAAATAAGATCCTGTACATTTTGTGGAAATAAATCCCTTTGTACTAAAATAAAAAAGGAAGAAGAAGAAAAGGTAGACCACAGGAGTTTCATAATCCCCAGGTAAAAGACAATGTGACTGTTACCACTTAAATACCTCCAGATCACAGTAGGAACTGGAAATTGAGATAAAGGTTCATTGAGGAATCTGCTAGAGTTTTACCTAGAGTTAATGTTGCACAGAGACATTATTAATTTTCATGTGTTTTCATCACAATATGAATAAGAACTTTGCAAGACCCCGGGCATGTCTGTAGCATGCAATGGTGTATAGTGTTGAGGCTTTAGAGAGGGTACCTACACTACCTAGAGAAGGTAGTGTAACTATGTTTACACAGTGCAGTATGGTGTAAAAGTGATAACAGAGTTCGCTACATCACTGCAGTATTAATACTACTTTATTTACTTTGAGAATAAATAGCTTAGCCTATTCTGCTTCTAACTCTAGAAGTACTGGTGGCATTGCTTTTAGGATCTCTGCATGAGGATTGTGAAATATAGACAGAAATTATTTTTAAAAACAACAACAGAACAAAACAAACAACCACAAAAAAAGGCAAACAAAAAACCTCAAACAAACAACAAAACTATTCCCACTACATTCAGCTACCTTTAAAAAAAACCCAAAACTTTGGTCAATGTCTCTAACAAGGAGGTAATTGCATGTTCATTTATAAAGGCACGTCTCTTTCTGCCTCTTCTCTAGGTTTTCACTCACAGATATTTGGTCCAGCTTTGCTGTATTTTGCCCACTCCCAGACCTGAGAAGTTCTTCCTGCTCTTCATTTCCTGTTCCTGAAAACATTTTAATATGGCTATGTGTAACTCATGGTTTAATTTTGGAAGATAAAGGTGAAAAAATGTAACTCCTCTGCTTATGAAGAGTATTCCAGCTGTTATTCCACTGATGTTTCAAGTATTTTCATGCAAATTTATATTTAGGTTTCTCAGCACAGCAAAAATCTCCACAAATGGCATGTCTCTTATTTCTGACACCTTTTTAAAGGTAAGATCTTAGTTCTAGACACAAACCAGTTTAATTACTCTACAAATAAGATGTATATTTGCATGAGATTTAAAACATATCAGCAAGTATTGGCATACCGAAGAGCAGAGCATCATATTTCTTGAAAGTCTTAGAGTTAGTCCTTTCAGAGGACAGATGTCACATCCATATCTTTGTTGAGATAGTATCAAAGTTTTATCTTTTAGGTCTTTTATCATTTAATGGAATCTGTCACCAAGAGTTAAGTACTTGGGATTGCTGGACAAATCATATTTCCTAGTGATCAATGACTGTAGCCAGAAAAACTGCATTGATGAGCAAAGACATCACCTAAAGTAGGGTAGAAGACTCTGGAGAAAAAAGCATGAGAGATATTCTTGCAATCCATCCCTTCTTTCCTGTCCCCCTTCAGGACTTAGGTTTCATATTCTGGGCAACCTTTTCCTAGTTCAGGACTTGTGCCAGGACAATGAAATAATTTCCAGTGCCAAATGAGGATCCTGCAGGAAACTTAAGAGGGCTACAGGGTAGGGATACACAGAAACTGTAGGATACCTGAAATGGCAGTAAACAGTGGAAGGAGTAATCTATGGCATCTACAAAGGCAGTAGGCATCGAGGTTTGGGCACATGAATTTGCCTTTTGATGGTGTGGCAGACATTGTAAGTACCTACATATTCTAAATTACTATTAAATTAACAAAGGTGAGCAGCAACAGAGATTTAGACATCTAAATGGCAGTCAGGTTGTGCAATTTACCCATGTTCTTAATAACAATGTATACCAGTAAAATAGCTTTCCTGGTGGCATTTCTGGCCCTGAGACCAGCTGGCACAGACTAACCATGTCTACACCATTAAACTCTTGTATTCTCCCAACAGAGGAGGCTACACGCAAACTGCTACTTGGGCATAGCTCCTCTGAGCCCTCTAAGTCTCAAACAATGCCCAGGATTTGTTTGGAAGAATGATGGTTGGCATGACGTAAAAAAAAAATAACATGCCAGAAATGGCATTCCAGTTCTTAATAACATTTCCAGACATTTTTTATTGTTATTATTTTTGTTTTCTGGTTTGGATGGCAACTTGTACTCTTCAGAAAATAAATAGCATTAGAAATATATTGCATTACTGCTTAATGTAAGAGAGTAATTTTTTCCGCTAAGAGGACTGTAAGATAAATAACAGGATCTTGATGCAAATTCCACCTTCCCTCTGATCTGAAAAAAAAAAAAAAAAAGAGTTAAAAATAACATCCAAAATATTACTGTAGAAAACACTTAGCTCATCTCAACATGGAAACACAAGGAACTGTTTGAACTTAGAAAATTCTGTCTCATTTCCCAAAAAGGCAGATTACTAGCTACTTGTGCTCAACAGCTAACAGAGCATTGATCTGAACACAAGTTTTCATAGATATTTTAATTCTCCGCATTTTTCAGAAGATTCAACTGCACCATAACGTCTACCTCCTATCTGAATTGCAGCTCAATCAGTTCTAAAGTAGGATTTTTGGTGTTTACTTTCCCACATGTTGACCAAAGCTTATGGTTTAAAATAAGGCTTCCGAAAAAGATACAAGAGTTTTTTTGAGACTGTTCCTCTTAGTGATGACTTTTCCTCACTGTACTAACATAGAAAACCTAGTCTTTCAATTGTCTGCATAACAGTTACTATTAACATTCCTGATATTTCACCTGTGTAAGTCTTTCCCTCTTCTCTTTGCTTTTTTTTTTTCTTTGTGATCTGGGCCAAGTGGTAGCAGATTTATGCTCTAGTCACCCAACAGAGAAATATTTGTGGTAACTCCTGGTATTAGTTTCTGTGTTGTTACATAGCAACAATCTAAAGCCTGACTTTTCTGATCGTGAGACAACTCAAAAAAAAGGTCAAACAGGACGTGCTGCACATGGTAGCAGCAGACTCGGTGTCAATACAAAGACCCTAAATACCAAAATATTCCAGTTTGGGGATGTCAGATTCAAGGTCAACTCTTCCTGTCATAGCAAACCCAGTGTGTGACTGTAGCTGACAATGGAGTTAAACTAGCCCAGAGAAACTGTCAGAGCAGAGCTGGGTCCTCAGTAGATCTCTTACATCAAATGAATAATCATATAAAAGATTTTAATATAACAAATGTGCACAGTTAGGAGGTTATACCAATCTCTCTTACTTCTCCCCCTCTCCCTGTGACTGAGAAATCATGCAAATAAACCTGTTTTGGCTTTCAATATTTTCACCTTAAGTGATATGTAGATTTCAATTATAAAATATTTGGAATTAAATTTTTGTAGCAGATCCAAAACTAAAATCTGTATAGTCTCAGGATATTTTTATGAACTTGGGAATATTTATGGTCACATTTCTCAAGGATTCTAATACTGAAAAGAATGAAAATTGCCATACCGGCCATAAATATTCTTAGACCAATACTGCATTATGTGATCAGCATAAAACACTGAAAGAAAAAAGATCTATATTGTGATTTTTGTAATTCAAACTTAGCCATCAATGTGTTCTACAAGACTTTAAAAATTACCATGTTTATTTCTATTCTGCAATCATGTCAATTAATGAATTCAATTAGAAAATGTTAACAGTCTGAATAATATGGTATAAATAAATTCAACTTTTCAGTTGAAAATATTGTTTTCTTTACTGGAACTACAAGAAGTATTATTATTAATGTTAGTACTTATATATAATGGCATGTTTTCGCTTACGAGGGATGTAACTTTGCTTGGGGTTTTATATTAGCCTTCTATGTTTCACAGACTATTTTCTGTCACTTCTTTTTCTGATTATTAGTATACCTAATTGCCATATGTATTACATATTGAAGTTATTGATCAGTTAACTACATTAGATAATACAGCTTGATGGCATGTTCCACAAGTATGTGCAAAGACTTGTTCCACAAAGTGTACTATCAGCGCCCTTTTGGGGACTGTTCAAGCTTTACAATTATTTTTTTTTTCCCAAAAGGGGTAAATTGCGGAACAGTATGAAGATGCAGAAGCTGGAATCTTGTGTTGTATTTACATTATTCTACATATGAGTTAGGTACCTTTGTTTCTGAGATAAATAGTCACAGTTAAGATGTTCTAGGATATTGTTCCTTTCTTTTTAATGAAGACATTTAACTCAGTCAGAATATTCACTATTAGACATCCATTTTGTTACCTAAGGTAGAATCCATTGGAAAATAATTTCTTCCTATGAAAAAATACACATCAGAAAGTGCTGGTCTGACAAAGATTTTCACTCATTACTTCAAGTTGTGTTGGAAGATAAGAGGGTCTACCATTTTCCGGTAGTCTGTGGAGCTTTACTCCTACACAGATCAACAGTTTTTCTGATTATCTCTTAATGACAAGAAATTAACAGTTATCTTCAACTTTTTTTATCAGATGCTGTTTCCCAGATACTAACATCAAGAGGCAATCTAATTCTAGTGAGGAAAAATAAGGAAGTGAAAAAAAAAAAAGAAAATTAATATTCACTAATATCTGACAGGTCCCTTTCCTCTAAATGTGCAGCTTTGTATGGGTTTTCCTTAAGCGAATACTCACATATTATTATTGGAAGTATGGCCACAGTGGATGATATAGTTCATCTCTCCAAGCAACGTGCTTTTCAGAAGTAGATAGCAACAGATATGCAAACAATGCAAATAAAAAATATGTCAGGCAAACCCTACAATCCATCTGGAGTAAGCAGCATTGAGATTTCTGTGTTGACGTGTTCTTCCAAATCATTGTATTAAGCCACCAATTAAAATACTTCCATAATTTTCTTTGGCAGTTAGTCAGAATCTATTTAAGCATTTAATTTTTATTTTAAGTGTTATTGCTTGCAAAATTTATTGATGTTCTCTTTTCTTTCTTTAACAAGAAAGACTCCATACCATTCACATCTTTACAGGTCTCTTGTGCATGCCTTTGCTTGCCTCAGTGCATTACTCTTGTCACAGAAAACTTCACATTACTTATTGTACCAAATCATAAATTTCTTTCATTGAAATTTTCACTCTATGGAATAAAAGAGCGTAAGTATTGTTTTTTTCCATTTTATTCTAACCTGATAAAAGGAATAAAAATTACATTAACAAACCTTCAAGAAACTGAATTACTGGAACTTGCCTACATATTATGTAAGCAGAAATTAATTAGAAATGCTTTTGCATTTTAAAATGTTTGACATGCAGAAATAATTCAGAGTGGACAGAACTCTGTTCTTCTGAGTGTAACACTGTTTTGCTAAAAAATGCACCCCTTCATTTTCTGTCAAGAATATTGCCTTCTGTCTCCTCCTTCCACCACTCTCCATTCTTATTGTTTTTCCCAAACAGACTCCTCCTGTAATATTTTAATCAGATATTCAGTTGTAGGCCCCAGTTGTAGGGAGAAAAATAATTTTTAAAAAGTAGATCTTACTCACTGAACTCTTGAGGAGATTTATGAATAAAAAAGCCTGTTTGGGATTTCCAAAATCATACAGTCAGGAAAGAGTGGGAAAAGGATAGCTGACAAATAGAAACTGAAAACAAACCAAAAAAACCCAAATGCATCTTGAGGGTGAACTAGATGGGTAGAAGATGAATAGAATAATATCCTTCCAATGACTCTATCCCTCCCCACCATCCATTTTTCCCCATCTTATTCTCCAAAGACAGCCTCACTATACCCTAGGAGTCAGGAATAAAGTGGGAAAGGTTCCAGTTCTTGATATGTATAAAACTGTCTCACCTATTTGTGGATGCCACGAGGCAGAATATAACACATTTAGAGTCGTTAATGGAGCATGCAATCAAGATACTTGAAATCTTTATACAGCAAACTGTCCCTAATCAAGTAAAGTTGCATACATTATTTTCATCACTCAGTTCTATGGAAAAGAATGGAAATTATTTTATTTCAATTGATTGACCTTGTCCTAGAGTGTCACAAAAAAATAGATCTTTATTTCTAGACCATGGATAAAGAACATTCTCATGAACAATTGAGAATGCAAAAGAAAACACTGAAAAGAGGAGGAGACAAAGGATGGGTAGATTATAATGATAACTGAGAAATTAAAACATTAAATGTACATAAATTAATATCAAGGATCAACTATCACAGAGCATTTTCAATAAGAATTTTAGTACATACAAATTAGGAAGGAAAAAAGATGGTTCTGTTAAGAGCAGATGACAATTGTATGTCAAAAGAAAGCAAGAGAGCATAATCCGATCACTTTTCATTTAGTCTAACAGAATCAGAAGTGCATGTCTTTCAATGTTCTCTTTTTGTGAGAATAAAATGAAAATACATGCATATCACTGCCTAATTTTAATTACTTTGCATGAGGAAAAGAACAACATTAATATTTGACTTGCATTGGAGAAGAAATGGCTCAACATCCAAATATTAACACAATAGTATGAAAATAAACTACAGACCTGATAAAAAAAATCGTAAGTAATATTTTGTATATTAAAAGATACGTCTGGAAGAAGCAAGTTGTATTACTTCTCCTGATAATAACCAATGTGTTGTCTGAAATCACACTTTCCTAACCTAACAGTGCAATTTTTGAGACAACATTGCATATTTAGAGTAACTTCTATGTTTAGATAATTAGCTGTCTAGCTCCATGATTACATTAGAGCTTTATTTCAGTGATGCAGCTCAAGACAGTGTGTTATACAATATTCCTTGCAAAACCAGGGCTATGAAATTACAAAGTTTCCAGGTGGCACTCCAGATTTGTCTTTCTGACCTGATATGATTTGAACATTGGGAAAAGTGCAGTTTTATTTGAAATGACAGATAAATTAGTTAGAATACCATAGTCCAGCTTCCACTTGGTACATCAATGGAAGCTACAAGAAAAACAGTGAGCGACCTTATCCAGCAACAAAATAAGTTTGCAAATATCAATGTATGGATTCCTTCTGACACAAATAAATTCACTCATTATAATAATGAACTGCAAGTTTTAAAATTTATTTCAGGAATGTATACTGAGAAAAAAATATTTTAAAATATTAACAATATCAACAAAATTCTAATTTAATTCAGAGACAAAAATGTCTGACACCTTTAAACAATGTAAATGGGTAAATATGCAAAATGTGCGTAACTTTTGTACAGAACTTAATTTCATCATGTTGCTTCAAACTAGCTAATTGATTGAAACTGTCTAAATCACCATAGAAGTACAGTCATCATTTTGTTAGAAAATCCAAAGAGAAAATGAAAATAAAGGATAATTATATGGTTTCTCTTTTTTTGTCAGGATATTAAAATAACTTGTGACATAAAGATAACATACTGCCTTACTTACCCAAATAAATGAATGTTCTAACAATTATAAACTCTAAGAAAAAGTTTATTGAATCCATTTACACAGATAATACAATAGTTTTCCAGTAAAAAAGGTATCTCAAGTGCTGGGGCCTATGTTGGGGACCCTAAGTTGGAGTTGATCTGTGAATGAGTCACATCCTAGTAGAATGTTTTGATTTTCCTATTAGCTTCATGTTCCAGAGGCAGAAACTTGCCCACCTTTGTCTCTGTGGCTCTGCCCTCACCCAGGTGGTTGTGGTTGGGGTGGTGGGCGAGGGCAAGATTATATTACAGAATCACAGAATCATTATGGTTGGAAAGGACCTCCAGGGTCATCAAGTCCAACCTTTCTCCTAGCATCTCT
>JAVSBS010024959.1:0-18799 GCA_033124195.1 Coracias cyanogaster | reverse complement strand
AGGGTCCTGTGTTTCCAAGGGATTGAACGAGGAAGAAATGGAAATGGGCAATTGTAAATCCAGATGGCCAAGTGACCTTTTTCTTGTGCCTCATCTCCCATCTTCCTGCTACAATGGGACCCAGGCCAGCAGTGACTTGTGCCATTGTTGCACAAGTGGAGTCCATCCTGTGCAGGTCACTCAAGAAAATCTGATGTGCCAGGAAGAGAGGGCAGGAGAATTAGTGAGACCACAGAGAGAGAAATAGCGATCTCAAACTTCCCACAGACTCCCAAACCTTTCCTGGTTTCCTCAAACCTCCCTGTCACCATCCTTTGGGTGGTGACCTACCTCAAGGGGCTGCAGAATGGACTGAAGGCTTGAGATTGTCTGAATGGGTGAGATCTCTGTGTTAGCAGATCTCTCACCACAGAGGGATGTGGAAACCAAAGGCAGAACGAAAGAGCAGCTGAAGAAGGGAACAGGATATGTAAGGGTCTGCAATGACCTAGAAACAAACAGCTGTGAAATTAACATGAGACAACCATTTTCAGCCTTTACTATCCAGGATCCCCAGACTATAGGGAGACACTTCCTCCCTCACCCAAGTTTTCAGCAATGAGGGGATCCGTAATTCTTGGTGACAGAGAGAAACAAGACTTGGTGGATATACAGTACCTGTAAGCCTGATGCCCAGATCTGTGAGGGTGCAAGGAAACTGCCTGCCAGGGTGAGAAAAGAAGCATGGCCTCCCCTTCTGTCAGGGAGGGTTTGTGAAGTTAAGGACGGAAGGACCTGCTGTAGGGATTGTTTCAAATCTAATGGCTTTTGAGACCCATAGTGCAGAGGAAAATTGCAAAACCACATAAACTAGGAAGAAAGGGCTGTAAGAGACAGGGTGAAGATCATCTGGATCTCAGAGAACGTTGACATTCCATGTGTTTGATAAAGACAGCGAGGACCAGTGGGAAATGGGGAAACCCTCTGATCTCTGATGACTCTGCTGCATTTTAGGAGCACACTACCATTTTCCTTATACAGGCTGTGAAGTTTCTCCTTCTGGAAATACCAGATATCTGGGACTAGGGAAAGCTTAGACAGAGACAGTCCTTTCATGTTTCTCTGTGGTTTTCTGTCTCATTCCTGCCTCTCCTGATTTATTTGCTCCCATATATCTCTTCTTTCCTCCTCCTGTCTCTCTTTTTTATGCTCTTGTACCACGTATGTTCTCTTTTTCCTTCCTGGGCTCATATTTTCCTGTCTCACTCAGATCTCAGAGCACAGGTTCCTACAGCAATGATTGTGGTCATTTTAACAGGTTATGTTGATACTTGTCTTCCTGAAGAAATCATCAAGAAATTATGATTTTGAAATGTGCCACAGTTTTATTTAGAAACCAACAAATGTTACTCAGCTGTTATAGCTGTCCTTTGCTTCAAAGTTTTTCCAGTATTTGAATGAGGGTCAGAAGTCAGTAACCGTAACATACTGGTTGGTAACACCAATAATCAGGACATTGTCTGTTAGATGCAGTCAGTGTCCTGACTTCCACCAGAAAGCAGCACTTTCTGGTCACGTGCAGATATTGACAATGTAGTCATTTCCAGCAGGGCTAGTCACCCTGCATAACCTTCATAGTCAATAATGACAAATAAGTACTTGCAGAGCACCTTAAATCAGTTCTCTGCTTTAGCCCAGATGAGTCACACCCTAAAAACACTTGTTTCATTCTTGGTTTGTGTGAGCTGTTTAATGCAGGTATCTACACCATATTCACCAAAGCTAACAGAATCCATCCCTCCATATCGCTGTCTCAAGTATGAGCTCAGAATGTTTGGTTCCAACTATCTCTTTGGCTACTGATCATAAGGCAGCTCATGCTGTGAAGTAAAAAATATTGCAAAATTCGAAAGGACAACTAACGGCAGAATCAGGAGTGCTCAGACCAAAGGAAGAAAATATTACTTAGTTCAGCTGTGCACCTAAAAGAGATTTGTGATTTGAAATAGCATTTTGGCCATTGATTATGAATCGCTGCAGTCCTCCTCCATCCTTTCTCTCCCCTTCAGTGAAGGAGTGTTTAGGGAAGGGCAAACTAAGAAACTGCAGAGAGCACGGTTTAAAAAAAAAGCCATCAAGCAGACAGCTAATGAACAAAAAGAGTCCATGAGAAAAGTGGGATGGAGACCACTCACTTCTCCTCAGCCAACACCTTTCCCTGGAAGTGCCATCTCTGTGTGTCTCACCAGGGACCGGGCTCAGAGGTACAGGAGCCTTTCTTTTAAGTTTTTCAGCTCTTCAGATAGTAGGGTAATTTTATCTTAATGTTGGCACTCTACAGAGTTCCCTATGGAATATCTTGAAGCTACACAAACACAAATCCTAGAGAAACAATATTTAGTTTTCGAAGACAATTGAAATATTTTTAAGACCAACCACTGTTTTGGCCCAGTGTATGCACTTTCTGCATGGCATTCTCCAATTTGTACCAGATGCAAAGGCAAAGATATTTACTACACATACCCCAAACTACACAAATTCCTTCGTCTTTGTGCTCACTTAACCTCAACTTCCATTCCACATAACTCGCTTCACCTCAACTATGTTTCTTGGAATAACATTGAATTTTGGTCAGCTCATTATTGGCTTTGTTTGTCTCTGGTGCACTGTGCGTTAAAGAGTTGGCTTGAAACACAAAACACTGTGGAGAAGGAATCCAATATGGTAATACAATCATTTGCCTACTATTGCAGGAATAGTTTCCATTATGGCCCCTATTTTTCACACTGTCCTAACTTTCCAAAACACTCACCTTTGGAGATGGAGTTTTCCATGGTTGGTGTTTGCCTGGAGGTTAAATTTGCCTGAGTGGAAGTTTTACCAAAGACATCTAGTCACTTTCACATTATGGGAGAGTGGAAAAAAACCCTACATTTTCCCCAACTTGGGAAGAAAAATATCTAACCACATTTCTAGGAAGGGCAATAACAAATCTGCTGAGGGTTGAAATTTGACCAACAGAGTCAGTGGAGAGCCCAGCCATATCTTACATACTCTGCTTCTTGAACTTATCTCTATGTCTCCTGGTGTCTATAGGCTATTATTGTATTCTACAGCCTGAAGGAGAGAGCACAACCAGCCAGCCACCCCAACTGCCAGCAATTAATTCCTGTCCCTTTTTTCCCATGTAAGTACAAAATTAGGAGCTGTATTAACAGCTCTGTCCCTAAAGGTCTGGAAATGCTAAAGTTAAAATTCTAATCATGTTAACTCAGTCTCTCAGAATGTGTATAATAAGTTTGTGTGTAAAGGAGTTGTTCATCCAGTTGAACAAGGAGAACCGAGTGGTATTAAAAGAGCTGGTATCTTTATTCTGTCATTGGTTTCCTTTTTCCTACTGAAAATACCTACCTAATCTGTGTGAAGGGCTTGGAGCTGGCCTGTAGTAGCTTATGAATCCTACATGAAGTCTGGCTATAGAGATAATTATTGCGTGACTACATCTGGTTATTGGATTATTATCTGTGTGAAGAAGTTGTCTTAGTCTAATAGCTAAGCCATTAAGAAAAAAAAAAAGAAAAAAAAAAACCAAAAAGGAAAGAAATGCAATAGTTCCACAAGAGCAAGCTCTTAGCTGACATGTCAGGAACTCTTAAGAAATAACACCAGAGCTACAAGCTGTAAAGAGGCTGCATCCACAGAATATGCAAGTCAAAAAAGCCAGGAAGTTCACCATCATTGTTGAAAGTGCCGGCTTCAGGCAGAGGTCTCACTGGCAGACACCACAGAGGAGGCTGAGAAAGCTAGGCTTGCTTGGGACCAAGAGACATTACAAGATGTAGGTGAGATAAAAGTGCAGGTTTTTTTCATTATTTTGGGGAGGCAGACATGCATGGAGAATGTTTGAAGCTTTAAAATTAAATATCATGCTTCTACTGCTGAGAAGACATTTTTAGGTCACTTGCATTAACGAACAGTCATAAGCAATTAGTCAGATAATTAGTAGCTTCCAGCAGCAGTGGAAGTGCTAAGCAGTTGTAGCCAGGAGGTCTGGTAGGAGGCTTGACACTAGGCATGTGCTTGGTGAGACTGGAGAGGAGAGTGGTCCTGCAGCCATGAAGCCATGTGCTTTTAGTGAGACTAAGCTATTCCAGCAATAATTCCAGAGCAGGAGCAGTGAATGAACAAATGTAGGTATCCCTGGCCGTACCTGCATTGCTAATTGAGGTGCTCTAGTGAAGGACTAGGACACCCTACCTGTCTCCCTGTATGACAGTCCACAGTGTATAGCATTTCTTCCTCAAATCTCTGTAGCATTTCAGTCAAGCTCCCTTTAATACTTATCCTTGTTCTTGACTTACCTGCCCCATGAACACCCGTTTAGCTGACCATGCTTGTGTGCAAGGCTAGACTAGATGACCTCCTGAGGTCACCTCCAACCTGAATAATCCTGTGACCACATTCCAGAGCAGCAGGTCTGCTGTCTGATTTTGCCATGCAACTCAGTAAAGAGAGTGGTGCTGCTGCAGCGTGTGGCAGAGCAAGTCACTGCAGTGTGACCAGTACCACTGTGGAGATCAGCAGGGCCATACATTGGATGGATTACTCTTCTGATCCCTCTGTCCAGGACATGGCAAAGCATCTCCCCCTCTTTTGAGCTCATAGGCAGGATGTGTGTTGTCCTATGGAGTTGCTCAAATGTGGCAATCACAAAAGGTTTGATTGTATTTGGGCCTCTCTGGTAACCACAGGTGGCCCTTGTGCAGCCTGATCAGAAGCGCCGACTGAGCGTGTTGTGTATATGCTTCCTGGAAGTCCTCTGCCTGCCACCCATGCCAAGTGTTTACTGTCCCCACTGTTGACACAAGATATCAGTCTCCGTGATGTTATTATCTCCACTTTTATCTTTATCAGCGCTGTATGACCCCCTGCAGCCTCCACCCAAATGACCATGGTGAGTTCAGTCATATCCTGAGCTCCTGCCAAATGTGTCTTTGGGTGCCTGAGAGCTGCCTGGAAGATGAGCTGAGCACAAGACCTGGGGCACCTTCCTTACCAGCCTGCCCCAGGGGTGAGCAGCTAGTCCTACTCAGCCAAAGACAGTGATAGGACATAGCGCAGATGCTTTGTCCATGGGGCGAGGCAGCAAGGGACAGAGGTAAGGATCCTCCTACAGGTCAACAAGTCCAGAGGAAGGCATGTGTTGTAAAAATACTTTCTGGTTTACAAGTGTAAAGTCTTTTCCTGTGGTCAAGGGCCAGCAATCTGCATTAGCCTCACACAGAGAAGCTTGTGGTGAGAAGTCATTCCTGAAAGCCATCTCATTTTATATCACATGTCTGAGACCACTGGCTCCATGGAGGGATCACAACCTCATGGAAGACATGCAGGCTGGTCATTCCTCTCCCCGCTACACCTCCTGTTATTCTGGGGACTAGCTCATAGCAGTGAGAAACTCCATCTGCAAGCATTGCAGTCCAGGCTTGTTACAGGGAGGGAAAAGGTGCAGAGGGCACTGATAGCAACAACAGGCTTGCCATAGAGATCCCCTACACACCATGTAGGTCTTGCTTAACCAGAAGGGAAGGGGGCAAGGCAGCTCACATGAGGTACCACACACAGAAAAAAGCTGGGGCAACGTGCAGTCCTGGAGGCCATTCATATTCACTGTACCCAGAAGAGATGGGTCACGATACTGGGAGAAAGGCTGGGAGCATTATCACAAGCCACATGTTCGTCTGGCCTTTTTCACTAAACAAGCTGTAAGTCAGACCTCAGGTCCCTCTGCCAGATATTCATGGCGGCGACTCTGGGCTAAGAGCTATTTGCTTTTCTGCTTGCTAAAGTCTGTGGTATCAGACCTTGTAAAAGAAGGTGCATGAGGCATCCCTCCCTAAAGATGATAAAAATCAAGAGGACCAAGAGAAAATAGAGATGAAACAGAGCCCCAGGAACCCCAGATACCCTGCTGGCCCCATTTCAAGGAGCTCCCTGACCCTGATGGCCTGATTGCCTCTGGTTTAAGGGCTCAGCCTTGATGTTGAGAACATAGGGTTGAGCCTCCTACCACTTTGTCTGGCTGACTTCCTACAGCCATGAGCATGGGCCTTCAAGGAGTATGCTGTTGGACTGACTTGATCAAAGCAGAAATAGGCTGATCTGCAGGGGAGTGGGGTGACCTGAAAGAAAAAATCCAATTGGATTTGGTAGCTAGTGCCTACTTCTTGCCTTCTACTAGGAGGACACTCAGTGCTGCTATTCAACTTCTGCAGGAGTTTTCTGTGATATCTGTCCTCCAGCTCTGTATGGTCATTGTTGCTGCATGAGGTACCACTTGACATCAAGACCGCTTGCTCCCCCTAATTTACTCACTGGCTTCCCTAACACACTTGTGGACCTTCTGGCAGTCCAGCTTTCACCTGCTGGGTGACCTGCTGGTCTGCTGGAGAGGGTAGGATGTAGGGTTTCTCCACAATTTGGGTCTGGATGGATGTCAGCTGCCCACAGTGAGAAGACTGCACCATCAGTGGTAAAACTATGTGAGGCAAATTGCCTGCACCGAGTGATGGAGGCCAGGGCAGCTATGATTTTCCTGAGTAAGGCCATCTTTTCCACTAGGATGGCACATGCAGGGCAGGAGCCCATGTATTGCTGTGTCTTTAAGCCTCTGTGGTACAGGAGGGAGTGAACTTTTGTGTTTGGATCTGGTCCCAGGAGCTTATCCTCTGGCTTTCCATTTGTGCAGCTAGGCCTGCAGGGCTGCGTCCTATGGCTTTTCTTCAGGTCCTCCACCATGATCCATCAACATAAAAGTATTTTGCTCAAAACTAGACTCCCTGGTTCTTTTGCTGCTTAGGGTGTATTTTTGGGGGTAATCCTCAGCCATAGGGGAGTTCCCACCAACTTATTCTGAAGCAACAAAAATGGTAGCCAGAGAAGGGTCCCCAGCCAGCAGCTGCCAAACCAAGTGGGACAAAGTGCTGGCAAATGCAATAGGAAAACGTTTGAAGGGTGGTTTTCAGTTAACTTCAAGACAAGCTCTTGATTTAACCCTGGTGCACAGATCTGAGGTTGCCCATATTCCTCTGCTGCAGTTAAAAGGAAACTCAGGTCTTTCAAAACAAGGGGAGAAATCTCTCTTCTCTTTTCAGCCACAGGGCAGAAGTTCCCATTTCACTCAGCTCCACGAACTGAGGTATCGTGCTGCTTAGGAGAGAGAAGACCTGGATTCAGTGCTCTCTTCAGGCCTTAAAAGAAGAGTCCTTGATGCTAAATGGACTGACTGATGGAAGGGATGGTGATGTCACCTTGGTAGGTAAAGGCATGGTATGGATGCCTAGCTGAGCTAGGGCTGGTTGTCTGGCCCCAGGGGCAGACCGCTTGCTGCCAAATAGTGAGTATTGCTACCAGGCTGGTGGTGCATCCACAGCAAGATGAGGCCTACTGCCACATGGATGTGCTGATATGTCACTGCCATCCTCTCTGGTGAGAGCTGTGAGTTTTCCTGCAAATCTGCTGCAACCTGCTGGCTGGTGAGGAGCTATCTTTCTCTCATCCAAGGGCTTTCCTGTCTGTGGGCACACTGAAAATCTTCATACTCGAGGCAGAAGTATCTCTCCCCATCTCAGGTGGTTGTGCCTCCTCTTGATCTTGGAGGCATCCTTTAACTTTTTCTCCTTTGCCCGGCACTGTCCTCCAATATCTATTTCCCTCTGTGGCCAGTCTGGCCAGGGATCTCAGTGTATGCTATGGCTGTTGCAGCTCTGCTCTGTGAAATCATAGCCCTGCATGTATTTCTTTCCCCTTTTAACCTCTCTTCCCCATTTAGTGAGAACTAGGTGGGCCTTATCTGGCCTCAGAGCCCCACCCTTGGGTGCCAGGTGGTTGGCAGACCTGGCTACAGAGATGTGGATGACTGTACCCCATACTCTATCTGCAGTGACCAGCTTTTGAGGAGACATGCTGTGTTTGAAGAGACAACAAAGGAGGGTAAGGTGTCATGACCCACATAATTCTTCCCCTCTGGATATATGTTGGCAAACTCTGGTGTTACAGAAGTGCTGTTGCCATGTGCATGACTGGTCCCACAGACATGGAGGTGTGTCCTAAAGGTTACTGTAGTGGGCTGGGTGCTTCTGAAACACCGACTTCTGCATGTGCTGGGGTGGCCCGTGGTATGTGGTCCCAGGGAGGTAAGGGAGGCTGCTCACTCCCACCTTGCAGGGGCAGCCAAACAGAGCACAATGGCCACAGCTTTGTAGCAGAGTGGGAGCTGCTTCACATCCATCCTTCAGCCAGGGAGACATTACACTTAAGGGCAGAGGGATACAAAACCCCACGTTGCCAACTTATTGCATGGGTTATGTACTACAGTCCAGCAGGGTGAGCCTAGACAGACAGGAGCCTACTTAGGTTCATTGCCTATGCATGGGCTTGGCAATGAGCTCGCTTGCCCATCTGTGAAATGGGGCTAGTGGTGCTTACCCTTGTTTTCAGGACATTTCAGGTGTCAGCATGAAATGTACTATGCAAATGAGGAAGGTTTCTAGTGTTATTTCTTAGTAATGAGCAGCAGACCTTGAATTTTGACCTTTACGTGTTGTTTGGGCTTTTTTTGTTGGTTGCTTTTTTTTTTTACGACTCTCCATACTTGCCTCACCAGGCCTGAACTGAGTGCACTGGTCACAACTGAAGGTCAGAATAATTTTCCTGCCAGCTCTAACCATGTAAGTAGGGGTTAGAGAAGCGCTGGAGGGGGGGTATATTTATGGGCATGCAGATGAGCTACCATTTGGATGCGTTTTCTGCTGGTAGGTGGAGGGATGGAAGTACAGCTCTGTGGGGACACGGTGTGGTCACTTCCAAAAACGGCACCCAGTGTGGATGAGCTGAGCCTCTTATGGCTTGCTTTCTCCTTAGCTGGGTGTAGGCAGAGAGCAAGAGCAAAGATCAACCTACGTGCCACCGTGGGCAAGTAAATCTAAGTGCCAACTTGTAGGGTTATCTGGCCCTCACTGCCAGCCTTTTAGGTGGCCAAACTCCAATGCCCACCAGCTTGCAAAGAAGAAAAATATTGATTTGGTTTTCTGCACTTTGAATTCTGGTGACTCTGCCCTTGATCTGCTCAGCTGGATTCAGAGGAAAGGTAAGTGTATCTCAGCCAGTGTAAATCATGCCTCCTTCTGCCTGGCTCTATCTGTAAATGCCACCAGCCTAGGCTTGGTGTTTGCCTCCAGCGTAACCCCACATGTGTAACCATCTGTCTGTGAGCACTAACCTAACTAGGAGAGTTATTCCCACGCACGCTGCTCCCCTCCATACACTGCAGTGTTCCCAGCAGGCTTGTACAGATGTAGCTGCCCTTCCAGGGGAACTTCTTCAGTCAGGCCCCACCTTCAATAGATAGCTCTGGATTACACAGATAGTACATACATCAAATCTGACATTCAACATCATATTCATTGTTCCCCATGGTTTATCACCTAGCCGGAGGGATGCTCGTGTGTTACTGTGTCAGCAAATAACTATTCATTAACTCAACTAGGCCAAGCCCAGATGTGTGCTTATCTGCTGCAGGTGCTGCTATCCTGCTATAGAGAAAGCCCTGAGGAGGACATGGTTTTTATGTCCATGGGCTAACCTCTGGATTATTTTGTCTCTGAAATTGTTCATATGTGCATCCAGGAGCTCCTGTCAAACCTCTCGAAGCAGCCAGTGTTGGGGGCAGAGAGAGTGACGTGCTGGAGCATGCAGCGCTCTCCAGAATACAACAGCAGTGTTTCGTTAGCACCCTCTCTGTGGACTGAATCCATCACCATGACAGCTGGCTGCAGAAACAGAAACAAAACAAGGAGTTCACTGGCTTGTCAAAAGTTTTAGGTTTGGATGAGGTTTTGACAGACCCATCTTACAACTCCTCATTAGCCCAGGCACCATGCAGACTGCCCCTGGGCTTCCTCCTCCCCCTCCCCACCCACCTGCCTGAGACTCCATTCCCTTTCCACGAGGAAGATGAGATATTTGAGTTATTGTCTGGGGTGGAAGGCAGCTATGCTTCATAAGGGGATTACTGTTTTCTGCCTAGTTCTCACTGTGATCCTGTGAAGGCTGTGAATCTTGATCCCCGTCCTGCATATGCGTTTCATGCCTTTCCCTGATTAGAGTTGAAGATGACATAAAATTTACCAGGAACATTGTTCTGGGGTTCTGGTTAACCTAGGAACAGTTCAGATGCATGGTGATATGAATCAGGATCAGGGTCTATTGCAAAGACGGCTCTGAGCTCCTGCATTCCTCCCATTAAATGGAATAGTTGGTTCCAATTCATTACTAATGATTCCTGACAGAGCATTTGATCTCCAGTTCCACAAAGTCCAGGTCTGTTCAGATGAGCCTTTGGTCCTTAGTCATCTAATTATGTGAGCTTCAGCCACTTATGATGAGACATTAATGATGAATTAAAAATATGGCTCATCTATAAATTAATAATAGGGATTCCTGTTTAAAAGATCAAGTGCAGTTGTAGGACACTGTCAGATTTGTGAGGATGCTCAAGCAGACTTTCATCATGCAGGTGGAATGAATGTTAGGTGTAAAGTAGGTCTTTGTATAAGAATGAGAATTTTGATGCATGTTCTGTGGAGGATGGGGTTCATAAATCAGTCTCTACATCAAAGGTATCAAGAGTCAGTGGGTCAACAGAGACAGCCACAGCTGAGAAGACCTAGGTTCATTCACTTGTCTCATCACAGTGACCACTCAGCTTCTCAAAGCTATTTTGGTTCCTAGCTCCCACTGATTTTAATAGGTATTACACACCTCAGTATGCTTGAAAGTCTATGTTTTCTATTGCTTTCCTGAAAGACAGTCAGCAAATCAATGTTTTCATTTGAACTGCTCAAGTCCATGGTGGTCCTGTTACCAGAAAAAGGCCCACAGACACGAGGATTGAGCACTGCATGCAGTCCTGCAAATGCAGACCTCCTGGGATGGCATACCTTAGGGTGGCTCTATGCCAGCTCCCAGGCTCTATCTCTAGGTGGTATGTGTCTGTGTCCTTCAGAAACAGTGTTCTTACCCTCCTTAGACTTTTATCAGCTGCGGGATGCTGCAGGGTACGGCTCACGCTGTTCCCGCCTGGTGAGATAAGGCTCCCTTCAGAGTTCCTACTTGTTACGGGAAATCTCACACCACATGCAGCATGTCTGGAAGATTCCAGATTGTTTAACAGTTACATGAGCAAAACTGTATCTGTGTTTTCAGCAAGTATCTTCTAAAAACATGTGAGCTTTAAAATACATTGAGGTTGTCAAAAGATGCCAGCAAAAAAAGCAGTCACTGTAAGACTGAGGTGATGTTGTGGTTAAAGCACCTTTGAGACCTCCAGACAGAAGTGTATCTATCAACACAAGACTAATAAGCAAAATGCCTGTAACTTACCAGGTTAGGAAAAGCTTCTTTACTTTGAGGGTGACAGAGCACTGGAACAGGCTGCTCAGAGAGGTTGTGGAGTCTCCTTCGCTGGAGATATTCAAAACCCACTCGGATGCAGTCCTGTGCAATGTGCTCTAGGTGAACCTGCTCTGGCAGGGGGGTTGGACAAGATCATGTCCAGAGGTCCCTTCTAATCCCTACTATTGTGTGATTCTGTGATTTCGTAGAGCATCACTTCTTCCTATTTGGCAATTTCTTTACGCCTGCCTGTTTGTTTCATCGTTTTCAGCTACATACATAAAAAAACCAGGGGAACCCATTTTGGGTCACCATAGGGTGTTGATCCAGACTTTTGTCACTGGACTGACATCTGAAGGGAGAGATAAGCACTTAGTAAGGCCTTGGCTCTTTAAATAGGAAATGGTATTTAGAGCAACGATGCCAGTTGAAGTTGGTGGGACCTGCATTCTCTATTGTGTTCCATGTGCTCCAAAGACAAAGCAAGGGACGTCTCATTGTCCTGATTTATGGAAAAATATGTCTCTGGAAGAGATTATATCTGCTTTTGCTTCACTGGCAAAAGTGACCCAGATCTTTTTATATCTAATTGGGTTCCTTTTCATTTATCATGATGTTTAGCCAGAGTTGTAGGTCAAACAAGTGGCTTTGTGCTGCGTGCCAAATACAGACTGATATGGAGCCTTTGAAGTAACAAATGCGAGCAATCTTCTCCCCACAGGTCTGGTCCTCCTGATAAGTGGGTACACAAATGAGACATCACTCTTCAATCCATTCTTGAACACTTGACTCATGTATTAACTCTATGGTAATTCTCAGCAATGGGGGGAATACTTACCAAAAGTAAAATATGAATAGACAAAGCAGAAAAATAAAAAAGTTTTACAGATCAGTTTTAAGAGGAAGTCTGTCTGTGATGAGAGGTTTGAAACTTCCCATCTGAGAAGATTAAATTACTGTAGGTGAGCCCTCAGCCATGGAAACTATATTTTTATTTTATTATGCACAATAAGATAATTCTGACTGTGGGCTGGCAAAATCAAACCACAGAGACGGAGACCCCTCCAATTCAAGCATGTTTTAATTCAGCCAACCCATCCACATTATAACACCTGGATTTTGAATGCTTGGGGTCCTCCTGGAGGAGAATCAGTTTGCTATAAGGAACCTCTCCATTTTTCACTGCAGATTAGGCTCAGAGGTGAGCTCATGAAGCAGCACTGAGATCTCAGGTCAAACATGAATGTATTAATGTGGAAGAAAATGCACTGTTGAAGTTCAGCTTCATATACAGATGTATGAATGGTCTGCAGCATTTGAATCCAGGTCTGGAATCATATTTTGAACCCTGCCTGAGTTGAGGGAATTGCCGTCAGAAAGTTCAGCTCTGTATCCTTGTCAAGCAAGGCTCCTGAATTATGTCACTGGAGTAAATGTTTAATGAAGGAACATAGGAAACTTACTCAACATAGTGCCTTTGTAAGCTCATTAACCATTTACTGGATAACATAGCACAGTATTTTTCACTTTCCCTTCAGATTGAAATGCAAGGAAATTTTTAATCGTTCAGTGGAACCACTGGGTGAAATGTAGTCACCCTTTCAGTCCTGTATCTTAACCGCTTCTGGAAAGCTTGCAAGATACTTTGCCCTTAGTCCATGTTTCTGGGCAAAGAGAGAAATCTCCATTTACTGAAAACCAAGTCCTCCATAGACAAAGGGGAGACACAGCCTTTGTAGCCTACTGCTAAGAATCATCCCCTGCTGTCACTGAAGAAACACTTGTGGTATTTTGGAGGCAGTGAGAGTTATATTGACTTCAGTGAGAGGAGGCTGAAATCCTGATGCTTTTTCTAAGCATAAGAAACTTTTTGCTTCTCTCGAAGCAAATATGTGCTTGTGAAACTTCGTAGGTAGGGGCTGGAGTAACACAGTGCCATGAGGGATTTGATGTGAAAAATGGTAAGCATCACATTTAGGATTAGGATTAAGATCTCAAAGGTGTCTTTTAAGCACGTTTTAACAATCTCTGAGGTGGTTGCTTAAGCTAGTTTCACCGTGGACTTTCTAAGTGAAGTAATAGAACTGATGTCCACCAGCAGATGGTGCTTCTGCCTGAGAATTGTTTTCATTCATGGCCATTAAAAGATACAGCTTCTCACATCGTTACTGTAAAAGATACATTACAAGGCAAAACTTTGTCCAGTAGATTGTATGATTTCCATATTTTGGAAAAGTCCTATGTATGACTTTCTGTCTGCTCTTTCTTTACCTTCAATGTTGCTTTTCTTTAAAGGGCCTTTGAGTAAACGGACAGTTTCTCTTTTAAAAAATATCCTAGACAGCTCAAAGACAGTGGGTCAGTTTCCCACACCTGTAGAAGGTCCTTGTTCATCAGATATAATACCAGGCTGAAGAACTTCAGTAATAAGAAAAAGAGACATGAATGATGGTGAAATAAGTGATGGGTTTTTTACTTGGGATATCTTTCAGGCTAACTTAGTGGAGACAAGCATGTGCAAAACCAGGCAAGCAGTCTATCCCTTGTAGTCTACTGATTCCCATCTCCTCAATGACAACCGGCTGAAGTTTGTCAGCTCTGAGTGCATCTGGAACAGATGAGATGATGAAAAGGCAAACACCTGTCTATTCTCTTTAATATCTGTGGGACCAAACAGTTAACTTTTAGCTGAAATCTGGTTGTGTCTATTATAACTAATTTGCATTAGGAACCTTGTACTGTTTGTTTTTGGGATATTTTTTCTGCCACTACAATAGCAGTAAGTACTTTATAATGAAGATCCAGGATCACCTCTATCATGTTAGGTAATGCATAGTCATACTGCAGTCATAGTGCACCCATGTGCAGTGCCTTAGGATTTCTCCATCATATAGGTATCTTGATGGTTGATACTTAGTTCACATGCCACTGTGTGGGTCTAGTGCACTGTTAAATATACCAGGGTCCAAGCTTAGGTACAGTGCTGCTTTTGGGCTGGAAGGTTGCACTTAACACTGGGCTTGTGGCTAGCTCTGGTGATGGAGAAGGAGTGGTGGTAAAGGTAAATCTCTGCATTGCAAGCATACGAGTTATGGCAAGCCCTGCAAAAGAGCACAAAACATGAGTACATTGACTGCTGTTCTGGTGTCTTCATTGCTCTGGGCAGCTTCATCCCCATGCAGGAGATAGCAGCATGGGGACTGTGGTTACACCACTAAGACAATGAGACCTCTGAGTGATCTGGGTCAACATAGATGGAAATTTTGTAAACACATTCTTACATGAATCACAGCAATCACACACAAAAAAGTGCACATACTCCAATTGTGTAGGTCTGCAGACATTCTTGGGCACTACAAAACATCTGCTTTATTTAAAAGTGACTGAATTTTTATGAAATAGAAATTTTTACTCTTTCTTCCATCTCAGAAATGGTCAGTGGAAGACAGCAGCAGAAATGCAAAACTCATTCTCAAAGAAGGCACTTTGAGGAACTGCACATTATATAGTCCTGGAAGTAAAAGAAAGCAGAACCAAAATGAACTTCCATGACTTTGGAGGGATAAAGGTACATGCTATGCCACAATGTCTGCTGTATATGCTTCTGGCCACCAAACTCACAGCATTTTTGATATCTAAGATGAATCAACAGCCCATGGCTCTTTAGTGTAGCTTTTGCTGAAGCTTTCGATGGGGATGTTAGAATACGGTTTCTAGAGCACTGGATGCTGGCAGATCCAGGAAGGTAATTAATCAAATGGAAGCCAATTAAAAGATTATTCTTCTGTTCTCCAGATAGGGTGCTGTATGGATGCACAAAATTATCTGCTGAAATCCCTCAGGCAGCTTACCCAGAATAACCTTCTGGATCCACTCCAGCTCCCAGTGGAGACTCTAGTTCAGGAAATTATCTTTGTTCAGAAGAGCTCTTAAGCATTTGCTTAAAGTTAGGCACATATGTAAGAGCCACTTCCAACAAGGCTGTACTTAATTGCACCCTAGCTAGTTGCCTTCCTAAATTGTGACTAACGTCAACGGGAAGGTTCCAGCTGATTTCTGAATGCTGGGAGGAAGCTGCTGCTGTCTCCCTAGAGTCACTGCACTTCTTGACCACGGGAATACTCACAGAGTTATGTTGTGCATGGTGTATCTAAATCACACATTCTTTTGGGCCTGGGAGCCATCCTGGGGGTGTGTGTAGATGTGTGGCCTGGTGAACCAGCATGAGGAGCTCGCCTTGGCTCCCAGTACCTTGCTGGGGGAGCTGGTGCCAGGTGGGGGATAGCGAGGAGCGGGGCCAGCACCAGATCCAGAGCAGGCTGGTGTTAGGGTGCTGGGCGTCCCTGCACATCACCAGCCCTGCACCCCAAGCAGCATGATGCTGAGGCCAGGCATTGGGGAAGGCACAGGAAAGACGCCAGTGTGGGGAAGACATGCATGCATGGGGGGCCTCTGTCTCCCACTCCCGAAGCAAGGGTTTTCTGCTTGAAGTGGGAGCTGAACACAGGCAGATTGCAAGGCCAGTTTGTGCAACTGGATTGCGGCCATATAAGCAAAAGGGTTCAAGGTCAAGGAAGGCTGAGGAAACAAGAAATATGCCTGTGCTCACACAGCATATACCAGCTTAAATAAGCAATTATTTCTTAACTCATGTGCTGACACATTTGTTTTCCTTCCTTGTCCGTGGGCTTGAAATGATCAGTTGTCTTTACTTTTTGGACCTCTCAGGGTTATGTGGGGCCTCGGGATATGTTTTGGCCTCAATGACCTCTATGGATTGTTCTGTGCAAAATAAATATCAGTGTAATGTGACTCTGTCTGTGGAGTTGGGCTCTAAAGATGCCATTGCATGAGGTTGTGTAGGATGCTTACTATGGTTTTCTGTTTCAGTAAAATGTCCTGACCTTTGCTTCCGCTTTCACTATCACCATGTGAGCAGTATCAACTGGTTCCATGATCACAGGACTCCATTAAGGTCCCAAGTATGAGCAATGATCATCTCTACTAGACTGTATCCAGGTCTACAGATTGGGAAAAATAAACAGCATGTTTTCTAATATGCAATGATGGAGTGCATTAAACCCAAGATATAAAGCAGCTCTAGAACTAACCTGAGATTTTTGCAAAACTCTGAGCTTGTCAGCAGGTTGCACCCAGCCACAGTGACTGTGTGCTCCTACCAGCTAATACAGGCATGAACTGTACTGGGTGTTCTCCTCTTCCCACCTGCACAGCATAACATGGCACAGGCACCCCACACAGGCTGTTGGTGCTTGGACCCCACCAGTAACAAAGCCACTCAACTGCCACAAGACAAGAAGAGCAACTCTCAGACCTCTTTCTCAACATGGAAGGCAGAACCACCCAGGCCTGTGTGGCTGAGGGGTGCTTGCTATACTCAAGCAATGTGCTTGCTCACTAGCACTAGGGTTTTGAACACGGGGCCCTACTCCGACCTTCCATCTTAAGCTCAGCCTCTGCAAGCCTCAGGCTGTATCTTGGGGTCTCCAGTCCATTTCTCCCCCTCAAGTCCTTAGTAAAGCACTCATACAGCTTTTACAAATAGAAGAGATTAAAATATAGAAATGTGTATGTTTGTAGGCATGCATTGGCATGTAGGCATACGGACAGAGGTGGAGTTTTAAACACAAAGTTGTTTAGCGTGAGACTGTGCTGGCTGCAGGCACTTTCATTCGGCTCCTGTGCCAAAGGGACTGGTTTGCACTAGGCTCTGGACAGGAGACAGGCATGCTATTTGGCAAGCACTTTAATTCCCAGCTTCTGCCGGTCACTGACTTCTGAGGGTACCTGCTGAGAAGGCTGGTCTAACAGTGCTTCCTTCCATGGTCTGAGAGAAATGGGGCAGCGGTACCTAGCTATCTGCCAGGCTTTCAAAGGGGGCCTGTCCTGAGCAGAAGCATCTCATGGCCATCCAGGAAGCAGATCTTGTTCACTTGCTAAACACATCTGGTAGGGGAGACATCAAGTGTGAGGTAAGGCAAAGTCCTTTACACATAGCTGCGAGCTGGTTTAAAGTATGGCTTGTTGTTCTGGAGCAGGTGAAGCTGTCTGTGCAGCTCTATCCACTGGATGATCTGCTGTCAGGATCTGCAGTGCTTGATAATACAAGGAAATGCTTCCAACAGAACTTCAAAGTCCCAGAAGTGTCTTGTAATTTTTCAGAGACCAGGAGGGCTAGAATTTAATCCCTGAGTTCAGTCTTCTGTCTTCTAAATGTATCTTAAAATGCTAAGGAGTCACTGCAGCCCTTCTGGAGAAATGGTTGAACTCTCCTGCCTGTGTGAATCAGACCACTTGTTTTGCTGAGGAGTTAGGAAAACAGATGATTCACTGATACATGTCACTTCTCAGCAATAACTCTGTAAGTCTGCAGACACGTGAGTTAAAACATCAAGCCCTGCAAAAGTGCCGGAGGGGCAGCCCGTGGGAGGGCTGGTACCAAAGCTGGCCTAAATCTCCCTGTACCTCTGTCCTGATCCACCTTCTCAGCTGTGACTCTACATTGCTGCCATCAAACTTGGGGCTGAAGCCCACTCTGGAGCATCAGTGGGCTACAACAACAATATAAGGATGTCTATCCTGTACCAGCCATGAGTCTGGCTAGCCTTCTGTAGCAAGAGGGACACCCTGGCACACAAGCAGTCTGAGGGTGGCAAGATATGATATCTCTTCTGACCCTTCCAGAGCCTTTCTAGAAAGGCTCTGACTGCTTCCCTCCCTTCCCCTTTTGATTTACCTTGTCCCACCTGAAGCTCCATCAAGTCATAGCACCCTTGCCCCTAGAGGGGGTGGTCTGATTGGAGCATCAAGGTGACCTTCCTTTCCTTTGTTTCCTCTGTTGTCCACTGGACAGGTTGATTCCTACATGCTTTTTTTCACTTCCCATAGTCCTCTTCCTTGCCTCTCCCTCCCCTTTACCAGATAGGGTGAGGACATTTTGTTAAGTGAAGAAATCAGTCAAAGGAATGGACAAACCTGGAAGCCTAGGAACATAGAAGGGGGGCAAGCATGTAGTCATACTTCTTCAGAATAATCCTTAGCAGCCTGCTGTGACAGGGCATGATGTCTTTTTACTCAAACACTCGATACATTTTTCTTCTCTGCATCAACCTAACTGCTTTTGAATGCTTGCCAGCTACTAGCATCTACAGAGTCCACAGGTTAGCAGTGCACTGTGTGAAGAAAGACGGGGACAATGTGCTTTTTTGAAGACTCAGAGATTCAGTCAGGATTTGGTTCCAGCTTACAGGCCACCCTCTGCAGTTAGGATATAAAAAGAGAAGGAACAAGCTATCAGTGTTACTGCGGGGCATTCAGCTCCATCAGAAGCTGTGAGGCACCCCTGCCC
>JAVSBS010024958.1:0-12790 GCA_033124195.1 Coracias cyanogaster | reverse complement strand
GTTCCGGCACGCCGACGTCCTGACCGCCTTCCGCTACCGCGACCCGCTGCCGTTCCACCCCGCGCGGCTGGCCGACGTCGTCGAGCACGACCTGGTCGCGGGTCCGCCGGGCCCGGGCCCGCCCCTGCGGCACGGCACGGCACGGCACGGCACGGCTCGGCTCGGCTCGGCTCGGCAGCCCCCGGAGCACCCGCCCCGGCCCGGTGGCAGCCCCGACCCGCACCGTGCCCGGGATGTGCTGCGATGCTGCCGGTGCTGAGACACCGTAGCCCCAGCACGGCTCCAGTACAGCCCCAGTGCACCCTTAACACAGCCCCAGTGTAGCCCCAGTGCACCCCTAACACAGCCCCAGTATGGCCCCAGTGCCCCTCAAGTGCACCCCTGACACAGTCCCAGTACAGTCCCAGTGCACCGCTAACAGCCCCAATATGGTCCCAAGGTCTCTCCGGTGCCCTCTCAGCACAGCCCCGTGACCCTCTGCGAGCCCCAGACCAGCACCATGACCCCCTGAGCTACATCCACAACACCCCAGAACAGCCCCAGTACACCCCAACACACGAACCCAGTTCAGCTTCAAGCCTCCTACCACACCCCAGTACCCCCAATACCGCGTCGAACGCCCCAACACAACCCGATACTGCTTAGAACACCTCAAGACACCGCAGCACACCCCAACACCCCTGCAGCGGAGCACAGCACACCCCAGTACATCCCAGTACACCCCAGTACACGCACCTTCAGATCCCTCCAGTATCACAGACCACAGTGATGCCACCTCAGATGTGGGCACAACAAGCCCTGGTGCCACTCGACACCATCCCTGCTGTCCCCGGCAGTGCCAGTGGCGAGTGCCCGAGTGTGTCCCCCCCCGGTGACACCCCACCCCGTGCCCGGGTATCCTGGCGCAGCGACTTACGCTCTTCCTCGCCGCGGCAGGCTCAGCTCCTTCTGCAAAGAGAGAAGCGAGAAGCAAGGTCAGAGCGTGGTCCTGGGTGGCAAGGGGTGCCCACGCGTGGGACCCCCACCTCCTGCCAGCCTCAGCCGCATGGCCCTCAGCACCAGTGTCACCGCAGGATCGGTCCCTGCTCACCGTGCCAGGGGTGCCCCAGCTCTGAGGGTGACAAATCACCCACCCAGGGTCAGCCCGAGGGGACATCTCCTTCCAAAGTCCCCCCGGGGCTGGTGGCCCCGTGGCCAGGCCCAGGAGCGAGGGCATGATGGTGGTGGAGCAGGAGCAGCACCCAGGCACCTGGCTGGAGCGTGGTGGTGGCTATGCCCTGTCCTCCACCCCGTCCCCTCACCCCCGGTGTGGGGGGCAGCCCGTGGCCCCCCCACTGTTTATTTTTCCATCCGCTGGGAATATTCTTTGCAAGAGCTGTTTGCTCATAGGTGGTGCAACGGGGCAAAGGGCAGCTGTGCGGGCAGGAACCCTGGCCCACACCATCCTCCCGGTGCAGCGGGCACTGGCCAGCTCTGGCACAGACCCAGTGCCCACTTGTGTGCCAGCGGGCACGCCACAGAGAGCGGCACAGGTCCCACCGGCACGCTGTGAGGGACATGGTATGAACGGGGCGGTGTGTGCCCTGGCACACCGCGAGATGCTGGCACACGTGGCCATGTGCTGGCCAATGTCCCACCCTCACCCTGATCCTGTGCCCACCGCCGGTGCCCATCAGCCCTGGACCCCGAAGCAGCTTTGACGCATTCCTGGCACGGGCAGGGAGCTCCCCGTGGGCAGGGGCTGCTGCCACCCCTGCGGGGGTACACAGCAGCACCCACGCACCCCTCGGGGTGCCCGTGCCTCGTCCCGCGGCCCACGCCACGCAGCCCCCGCAGAAATCCCAGGGTTGGGGTGCACTGCGACGCAGTGATGCAGCAGCATCGCCATGGCAACGGGTGACATCATGCCTGGGTGCACAGGGACTCGCAGCCCCAGGGCCCACGGGTGTGCGCTGCCCTGGGGTGGCGTGGGTGCTGGGGGTGGTGGGTGCCAGGGGTGGGTGTCCCAGAGCACCCAGCAGCATTGGGTGATGCCAGGCCTGGGCTGGGGAAGGGGGTGCAGGGTCCCTGCTTGGAGCAGGAGCCCCCCCCCCCCCAGCACCCTCACCCAGCCCTGCTGTCACCCAAGCTGGACCCCCTCACCCTACAACTGGGGTTGTGCCACCGGCCACCAGCCCCTGAGGAGAGGAACTGGCAGAGAAGGGTGACGCTGAGGGTTTTACTGCTCAGCCATGTACAGATGGGACAGAGGACAGACACCCTTGTCCCCTACACTCACCCCCACCCCAGGGCATGGCCTCCCCACCCATCTATGGGTGCAAGGGCACAGAGTGGTTTGGTGGCACCCAACACGCATCACTCCTGGGGACTCCTCGGTCACAGTGCAGCCCCGGGCACAGCCAGAGCATCCCCCGAGTGCCCTCAGGACCTGTGTGGGGCAGCTCCACAGGGCTAGCACCCCAGGGTGTCCCATGCATCCATCCTGCATGGTGCATCTCCCATCAGCAGGTCCTGGTGGGAGTTGGGATTAACCAGCAGCTGATCCCTGCGGGGATGGCATCATGGATGGCATCAGGGATGGATTAGGGATGGCATCAGGGATGGATTAGGGATGGCAGTGGTGATGGCATCACGGACAGCATCAGGGATAGGATTAGGGATGGAATTAGGGATGGCATCAGGGATGGCATTGGGGACAGCATCAGGGATGGCATCTCTGCTTAGGACTCTGGGATTAACTCCCTGGTGGGAGCCCCTTCCCACCCCTCCTGCCATGGGGATGAGGGCACGCAGCCGGGCCCCCATGGCTCTGCTCTCCCCAAGGACTGCCAGAGTGACACCCAAGGCCAAGAGCCCTGAAGCCCATGGCCATGGTTCCATCCATTTGCATCCATGGGGAAGCGGCTCCCACGCAGGCTTCCTTCCCGGGCTGAGCGTGCGATGGAGCGCAGCTGCCCCGCGGAGCTGCCAGCTCGGATGAAGGCAGCATCGTGCCATCCTCCAACCGCCCCGACAGCTCCGGCAGAGCCCCCTGGTTACCGCAGCTCCCTTCTGCCGATGGGGATGGAGGTGTGAGGTCACCCAGAAAATGCGGCTCAGCTCTGCAAGCCTGGGGGGAGGCCGTGGTTGTCACCCCGCCAAGCACGGCAGTGGGTAGCGGGGTTCCTGCAGGGAGTGGGTGCAGGATGGGCAAGGAGGATGCGTGCTCCTTAGTGGGAGCAGGAACACGGGGCGATGAGGGGCTGGCTCTTTGGGGGACAAATCGGCGCTGGCACAGCAGTTTGGCACAGACCGGCATCGTGTGCTGGGCTAGAGGGAACACGGTGTCCCCATGGGATCCCCCAGCCCCTGCACAGGCTGGTTGCCCCCCCCAGGCACCCCTCACAACCTGCCCTGCTCTGAGCGCTCCTGTCCCACGGGTCACACGCTGCTCACCCCCACCTCAGACAGCCCCCAGCTCTCATACAGCCCCCAGCTCTCATACAGCCCCCACCTCTCATACAGCCCCCACCTCTTGCACACACGCACCCAGAGAGCCCAACTCCCACTCACAGCCCCCACCCCTCGCACACACGCCCCCAGAACACCCCCTCTCATACCCACAGCACCCACTCCTCGCACACACACGCACACAGCACCCAGCTCTCACCCACTCCTTGCACCCACCTCTCACCCGCAGCACCCACCTCCCGCACTCCCCCGAGCCCGGAACGCCCCCCTCCCACCCACAGCACCCCCCGGCAGCCCCTCTCTCAGCCGCAGCCCCCACCCCAACAGCCCCCGGCAGCACCCACCCCCGGCAGCCCCGCACCCGGAGCCCCCCCGCCGCACTCACCGGGGCCGGGCTCGCACTCCCGGCTCCCCCCGGTGCCCCGCTGCCCGCAGCCGGTGCTCACCTGGAGGCCCCGGCGCCGCAGGATGCTGGGCTCGTCCATCCCGCCGCGCCCGCCGCCGCCTCCCGCTGCTCCCGCTCCGCCCGCCCCGGTGCGCCCGGGGCGCCGCCCAGCGGCCCCGCCGCGTCACCACCGGACGCGCATCAGCACCGAGCCCGGGGCTGGCACGGCGAGGGGCTGGCACAGCCTGCCGGGATCGGTACCGCCCGGCATGGCAAGGGTTGGCATGGCACAGAGCTGGCACGGCATGGCACGGGGCTGGCACAGCCTGCCTGGCTCGGTATAGCCCGGCATGGCAAGGTCTGGCATGGCACGGCATGGCACGGGGCTGGACCTGTCTGCCTGGCTTGGTATAGCCCGGCATGGCAAAGTCTGGCATGGCACAGAGCTGGCACGGGGCTGGACCTGTCTGCCTGGCTCGGTATAGCCCGGCATGGCAAGGTCTGGCATGGCACAGAGCTGGCACGGCATGGCACGGGGCTGGACCTGTCTGCCTGGCTTGGTATTGCCTGGCATGGCAAGGGCTGACATGGCACAGCATGGCACGGGGCTGGACCTGTCTGCTTGGCTCGGTATAGCCCAGCAAGGCAAGGTCTGGCATGGCACAGAGCTGGCACAGCATGGTGTGTCATGGCACAGGGCTGGCACGGCCTGCCTGGCTCGGTATAGCCCAGCATAGCAGAGAGTGCCATGGCATGGCACAGCGTGGTGCAGCACAGCATGGCATGGCATGGCACAGCGCAGGACCCAGGACTGGCACAGCCTTCCTGGCTTGGTACAGCCCAGCACGGCAGGGTCTGGCATGGCACAGCACGGCACAGGGCAAGAACAGCACGGCACAGGCTGGCCTGGGGCTGGCACAGCAGAGCGTGGGGCTGGCACAGTCTGCCTGGCACGGGACAGCCCAGCACGGCACGGTCTGGTGCTGGCACAGCAGGGCACAGGGTTGGGAACAGCATCCCCTGGCTCGGTGTGGCCCAGGCCAGGTCTGTCCCATGGCTGGCATGGCACAGCACGGTCCGTACAGCCTGGCACAGCCCAGCACTGCCCAGTAGAGCCCAGCCTGGCATGGCACAGCCCAGTCTGGCCTGGCCTGGCTTAGCGTGGCACGGCACAGCCCAGCCAGGTACAGCACGGTCCTGCTGTAGATTGTGGCATGGCAAAGCCCGGCCCAGTTTGGCACAGCATGGCGTGTACCCCCCCCGGGTGGGCAGAAGGGGGCACCCAGTGAAGCAGGAGGTGCCCAGGGACCCTCTGTGCCCCCACCCTGGCCATGCCCGTGGCAGCGGGATGGGGGGGTCCTGGCGCAGGGACCCTCCCACCACCACCCCCGAGCAAAAGCCACACAAGGGGACATTTTCTACAGGAACAAGGGGACTCTGTGCGGGGCCCTCGGTGCCACCCGGCTCCACCATCCCGGGGTCAGCAGCCCCGTCACGCGGCCACTGGCATCCCGGTGACACCCGCTCTCCCGCCTCACTGGGGCTTTGTTCACCATCGTGGGGTTCAAGCCGTGCCGGGGCCGGGCTCCGGAGCCCGGTTTCGGTGAGAACCGTGTGTACGCACACACTGCCAACAACCTGGACGACCCCCACCTTGGAGCTGCCGCTCAAGATTCGCCCAGTTATGGGGATCTAAAACACACCGTGAAGTTGGCAAAAAAAACCACCACCAACAAAAAACCAAAGCCCAAACCCCGCCAAAACCTCAAGCCATCTCTTTTGCTTACCTTGCGCTTCTCGCCAAGCTGGGGCACACGATGCAGCCGGGGCACGCGGTGCAACCAGGCCAGCGTTTGGCCACGTCCCAGCCAGCGCGCCGGTAGAAAAAGGGGGATATTTTTGGTTGCTTTCTCTTTTGCTTTTGGTAAAAGCGAGGCATTGCAATCACCCCTTGCGCTTTGCCCTGCCTGGAAACAACCGCCCTTCGGCGGGCTTTGGCAGAAGAGGAAACGCCGGGGCGCAGGAGCTGCGCCGAGCTGGAGGGGGGCACCCACTGGGTGCTGGGGGCTCGGGCAGCCGGGAAGGGCGGTGGAGCCCGGGTTCGGCGTGGGACAGCCCGGAGTGGCTGATGGTGGCGTGGTTGCTGGCGGCTCTGGCGGTGCTGGCGCGGGGTGGTAAGTGCTGCTGCGGTGTCGGGAAATGAGAGAGAACTTCAGAAGACTTTCAATGAGCGATTCAGGGGCGATAAGGCCCCGGGAGCTGTCGCTGTGATGGAGACGCTCGCCCGAAACCACAGCGACAAGGGCCAGCTGGGTGAATCCCTGCCAGCAGCGGGCAGGTGCTGGGGAGGGGAAAATGGTGTTTTTCGGGTGCAAATTGCCCACGTGTCTGCTCCGATCCCCTGGGCAAGCAACACGGTGATGGCTACGCCGCTGCTCCATCCCAGCCTTGCCCAAGCCAAGGTTTGGGATGCAGGACCCCCCCCCAGATCTCCCTCTCCCGCAGGCACCACCACAGCCCCCAGCTTCTCCTGCTGGAAGCAATGCCAGGCCCGCTCGTTCCTCTGCTCCTGGCTGCCCCTTGGCCCCGCCGGCAACACCTCCTACCTCCTGACACTCTGGTGAGTCAGGCATCATGGCAGGGATGGGCACCACGGCCTGGGCAGCCCATGGGATGTGTCCTGACCAGGACACACGGCGGGGACATGTGTCCTCTGCATCCCAAGCCAACCCCGAGGGCTAGCACCGCCCCATCCGGATCTGACCTTGTGCCCGCTCCCCCCGCAGCTACGTGAAGCCCAGGCTGTGCCAGCGGTTTGAGGCAGGCATGGGGACAACCTACACCCTGAATCATCACCATGTCTACATCCACACCAACACCACGGCCTGGGTGGAGGCACGCTGGGGGGACCATGTCCACAGGACCCCCAACCTCACACTGTACCTCAAAGAGGCTGGTAAGTGCCGGTGGTGCTGGGCTGGACACCGGCACCGGCACCAGTAACTGTGAGACCACCTCATCTTTACAGTCAAGCTGGATCCACCCCCCGTTGAGATGCCCTTCACCAAGACAGGAGGGCGGCTGCGGCTGCAGGTGCCACGGCCACCGTGCCACCATGGGGACCAGCCGCTACAGTGGGAGGCTCGCTTCCGGAGGATGGGTGACCGTAGCTGGACGCAGGTAAAAACGCCTTTTGCCAGGACCAGTGGTGACCAACGGGATGGTCAGTTGTGTCGGGACAAACCAGGCAGCCTGGGGAGAGGAGGGGCTCCGTGCCGCCACTGTCCCTCCCCACCAAACCCATCCATGTCCCATCTGTTTTGTGGTGCTATCGGCTCCATCCCATCCTCCTGGCCATAGCATCCTGCTGTGCCCATAACAGGATCAGGCCGCGATTCGCAGGGATTACACAGGCAAAAACCGGGATTATTCTAATGACGATGACAGATGAAATCTGGACATTTGTCCTCAGTGAAAGCCCTCACAGCCAGGGGCTCCCCACCCTCCTCAATTGCTGCTGGGGAGGGTCCCAGGGCCAAAGGTGTCGTACCCCAGCTGAGGGGACCCTCTTGGCCACCATGTCGCCTGCACCTGCTTTGGTTCTCCCAGCCATGGGGGTGGTTCAGGGACACAGGGTGGTGTCTGCTTTCATGTCCCAGTAACACACTGGTCTTACTGGGTGGGTGCCTCCCTCCCTGGTTCTCTCCACAGGTGATGTGTGAGGCGGTGACAGATGAGGATGACTCAGGTTGGTTTAACCCGTGGAGATGCAGAGGACAAGCATCTCCTGGGGGTGCTCCCAGGTCCTTGGGGGGGGGGGGGCCTCTGCCCTGTGCTTTCCCCCAGCAGCCCACAATGACCACAAACTGGGGAAAAGGGGGGGGGTCACCCTGTGCCTGACCCTGCCTCCCCACTCCAGTGACCTGCGCCCTTGGGCAGGACGGCACCTTCGAGGTCCAGCTCCGGCACAAGCTGCCCCATTGGAGCAGCTACTGGAGCAACTGGAGCAGCTCCATCTTCATTCCCGAGGGTGAGGAAGAGGAGAAGAGGCGGGTGGGATTCCCAACAGCTCCCCAAAATCCCAATAGCCCAGCTGGGCTCATTCCTCTTGCAGAAATCCTGGTGAGCCCAATGCTGAACTACCAGTTGGGAGAACTGGGAAGAGACGGGCAGCGGGTGCTGAGGCTGGGCTGGCAGGTACGGCAGCCTCCCTGGGGATGTTCCTAGGTGTTCCCTCCCCATTTCATCCCCCTTTTCCCCACCCAGGAAGCTCCTGAGGAGCAGGGCAACGTCACCTACATGCTGCATGCCCGCATGCCAGCGTGCCACTGCACCGAGCCGGCTGAGGAGGAGGAGGAGGAGGCTGTGGTGCTAGGGAGGGAGGTGACGATGCACAACCTCACCCTCTCTGGGGCCGAGTACGAAGTCCTGCTGGTGGTGGCCAACGCTGCCGGGCCAGGGCCGCCGTGGCAGCTCCGTGTGCCAGCAGCTCAGCGCGCAGGTACCTGCCCCGCGGAAGGACCCAGCTCCCCAGCAGCTTCGAGGGAGTTATTTTCCCAGTCATCCCTCACATTCCCCATTTTGTCCCAGATCTTGGCTTCAAGGACATCAGCGTGGCCGGTGGCACTGTGACAGCACGGTGGGAAGCACCAAGCCCTGGTTTCCTCTACTGCTTTGAGCAGCAGCAGCTGCCGGGAGCCCCAAAACAGGGCAACTGCATCCAACGGGATTTCCTGGCCAAGAGCATCCATGTGGAGAGAGGCAAGGGAGTGCGCCGAGCCCCCCCACCCCTTTTCCCCTACCTGGGGCCGGATCTTGGCAGGGATTTAACCAGTATCCCCGGTTCCTGCCCCAGGAGCACTGGAAGTACCAGCATGTTACCGCCTTGCCGTGCACGGCTGGGCCCCGGCGCGGGGCTGGTCCACCTTCGCCCTGCAGCACCACTACGCCAGCAACGGTACGTATGGAAACGCGGAGCATCCGTGCTGTTTTAACTGCAAAAAGGGGTTTCCTGAAACGCTCCCCCATTATTTTTTTTTCACAACCCCTCACGTCGCGTGCAGCCTCGCTGGCTGTGCCCATCCACATCAACGCCAGTGTTGGGGATGGCACCGCCGTCGTCCTCCAGTGGAGCCCATCGCCTCGTGCCGCCTGCCCCGGGGTGCTGGCCAAGTACCTCCTCTGCTACGCTGCCGAGGAGGACAACATGACGTGTGAGTGGGACCCCCCCAATCCCCGTGGGGCAGGAGGAGGACAACCTGCAGGCAGCTGCCGGGCTACCATCTGCTCCTTATCGTTTGCCCAGACACTGAAGCGGATGCTGCAGCATCACACTACACCCTCCAAAACCTTCGGCCTGGCACAGTCTACAGGGTGGGCGTTTGGGAGGTGATGGCGGAGAGCGAGGGGACCTGCAGTGCTTGGTGGCACTTCCAGACCAAGGCACTGGGTAACGGCTGGAGACCCCATCCCCTCGCTAGTCCCTGGGGATGCTCTCCATGGGGTGCTTGTCCTCATCCTGAAACAGCTCCCATGTCCCACATGGGGTGCTGGGGACAGAAATGCCACCCCCCAGCCATTCCTGTCCCCAGGTCCCCAGGGAGCAGTGTGGAAATCAAACCTGAAGTACTTGGGCATCTCCCTTGGTCTCCCCGTTGTGGCCGCCATCTACCAGCTAGGCAAAAAGAGGTGACAGCAGCAACCTCACCCCCACCCTGGTCTGGCTACCCCCCATTACCCACCCCCTCACCACACACTGCCTCCCCAGGGCTCGTCGCCTCCTCTTCCCACCCCTGCCCAAGCCCATTGGCACCAAAGCCATCCAGTTCTCCGCCGGTGAAATGAGCCAGGTGAGATGGATGGTACAGGAGGGGCCAGATCCTGCACCTTGGCAGGATCCTGTGCATGGCCCTGGCACAGGAGATCCACTCCCAAACATGTCCAACCTTTAGGGCCAGCCCTGGCCGGGCTTCGTGGAGCCCTCGGAGAGGTTCAGCCCAGCTGAGCTGCTGATACCGGAGCCAGATCCTGGCAAGGAGATGACCGACACCGACACCAGCACACAGCCCAGCACGCCACAGCCCAGCCCCAGCGCCAAAGAACCAGTTGTGGTTTGCCTGCCGGGCTGCGAGAAGGAGCTACCCTTTGCCTACCGCAGGCAGGAGGTGCTGAGCCCAGGGGGATTGCCACTGCCTGGCAGCACCAGCCACCCACCCAGTGAGGAGGAGGAGGAGAAGGAGGAAGAAAGATGGCGGGGGTTGCCCCAGCCACTGGTCCCCATTGCTCTGCTCATCTCTGACAAACCCGTCATCATCAGGGATGAGGAAGGACGAGACCTATCGCTGGAGAAGTTGGAGCTGTAGCCACTGCCGGAGCAGCAGGGATGGATGGCAGGCTGGGGACTAGGCAGGTCCCTTGGGGTGCCAAGCACCCATCCTGTGGGCTCGTGGTCGCACCAGCACTTTTGGGGCGTTTTCTGGTTTCCAGGACATCGAAGGCGAGGTCTCCAGACACAGCATTGCATGATGCCCGGATCTGGCCATGCACTTCCCAGCCTCAACCCTTCCTTGGTGATAAATAATGAGGGAAGGCGGCTGCAGGATCCAGCCCAGGGCTGAGGATATTTCCTCGGCTGGATTAGAAGCAGCAGCAGAACCTCATCCCAGCCTCCCACTCTCCTGTCACAGCCGAGGCCAGCATCATCCCAGCAGGACAGAGCCACAAACAGCCCCAGAACCAAACACCGGGTACAAAAATTTAAAGATTTCTAAAAATAAGAAAATAAACGGAAAAAAAAAAAAGAAAGCATAAAGCAACAAGGCTGGGATGGTTTCACTTGCCTGACCAGCCAGATTACAGCAAGGATTTCGAGTCAAGGGCAATGGATGGTGCCGTGGGGCTGGTGGTGACGTGGGGCAGGCAGGGCCCCCCCAGCACCCCAGCGTGGGGCTGCGCCCCCGCCTTGGGCCTTATCTGGGGCAGAACTGGAGATGCTGCTGAGGATGAAGAGCGGTTTGTGGTTTTGTCTCAGGAGCCGGAGGCGTCAGCGCTTACTTGCTGAGAGTGCAAAAAATAAAAAGGAAAAAAAAAAGAACAACCCACCAGCTCAAACGGGGTTAGTAGCGCGGGGAAGTCCAGGGAACGGCAGCGCCGGCACAGCCGCGGTGCCTCTGCCGCCGGTGCACGGCTCAGCCTCCTCGCTGCCGCTTTTAGCCCCGGTTGTGTTTCGCGAGGGATTTCACCAAAATGATGCTCGCAGCACCAGCGCGCGTGGCGGAAACCGTGCTGATGCAGCCCGGAGATAACATGCCGGGGAACATGGCATGTGGCTGCGTTTCGACGTGTTCCAAACCCGTTCCCGCCCTGCCAAGTGCAGCTAGATTGGGATTTGGCAGCTCTTCCCACCACTCCAGGGATGGGGATGGCAGCGATGGCATGATTCCCATAGCCAAGGGTCCCAGCTGGCCATGGCCACCATGCCCACCCATGTCCGGCACCGCACGTCCAGTATCTCAGCCACCGGCAAAGCCACGAGGTGGCACCAGCCCCTTGTTCCCACGGTGCTTCCCCACCTCCCAGCAGAGCAAATCCATCTGTCCTTCCTCACCATGCATCATCCCATGGGCCCTGCGTCAGCGGCAGCCTCCATCCTTGCTCTCCAGCACCCCAAATCCCCGGGGATCGGCTGCAGGCTGGGGATCTGGCATCCTCCCAGTCCCAGAAACTCAGCTGGAGGGATCAGACTTAGGGATTTTATTGGGATTCGGGCGATGCTGGGCTTGCCGTCAGAGCACACCAGGCCAGCCACGTGCGGAGGAAGTATTCGGTTACCGGAGGCACACTCAGGTTTCAGCCCCAGCCCCTGTTTACAGCCCGGTTTGGGGGCCGGAGCGGTGAAGGAAGCTGCACTGGGGTCATGGCTGAGCATGGTTGGGCAGCAGCAGTAAACACATTGCCCGGCTTGGGGCCAGCGCCGCCGCCGGTTAATCATTCCCGGTCATGGAACAAGTTCATGCCAGGACAGCCAGTCCTGATTGCTGCATTAAAAACACCCCAGGGAGAGGGAGGGGGTTGGAGACCCCCCCCATCCTCCCCGCAGGGTCACCTCCTGGGATCCATCCCTCTTGTGGCATCACTCACGTCCTCCCTGACGCCTTTGGGGACATCCCAGTCCCCACCGACAGCTCCAAGCATCCTTTTCCACACGTGTCCTGAGTCGGCCAGTGCTCTGCGGGGAGCTGCACACAGCCCATGGGTAACGTGCTGGGGAAAGCTAATTAAAGTTGGCCTTGCCAATTAGCACGAGTGAGCAGCTTGGGGCTTTCTAATTAGTTTAAATTCCCCAGGACTGTTTTACAGCTGAGTCTCCAGGAGCTGCTCTGAGCCCGGCGAGCCGAGGACGGCCGCAGGGCCAGCATTTGCAGTCACGATGTGACCTTCTGGGCTCCTCCACCCAGACCTGACCCGGTGCAGGACCCAGACATGCCGCAGGGCACCGGTGACAGGGCGAGAGCCACCACCACCCACAGCCTGGGACAGGGCAACTCGTTACACTGAATGTGAGGGAAGAACTTCTAGGACAGCTCTGGAGCAAGCAGCAAAAAAAACATCCTGATGGGGGGAAAACAAAAAGGCTCAGCCCAGCATGGGGGGATGGTGGGAGCACAGCTAGATCTGCATCAATCTTGATGGCACCCCAAGTTGTGGGGTCCCCCCCAGCTTTGGGGTCTTCAGGCAGAGCAGCCCCAGCCATCTGCATGCTGACCAGCAACAGATAAACTGGAAGGAGGGATAAACATCCCCAGGGCAAGGGAGCTGGGGAAGGGTCTAGAGCAGGACTGTGGTGAGGAGCAGCTGAGGGAGCTGGGGGTGTTGAGCTTGGAGCAAAGGAGGCTCAGGGGAGACCTTCTGGCTCTGCACAACTCCCTGACAGGAGCTTGGAGCCAGGTGGGGTCG